>VZRO01002718.1:48185-77389 GCA_013397915.1 Daphoenositta chrysoptera
TTGTATGTTTCTGAGATACTTGATATATTTTTGTATTAAGGACAAAAGGGGAACCAGTGAGCAAAACTAAAAAGAGTAAGATTAATATAATGTTTAGTCCCAGGCAAGAGAACACTTACATGATCCAAAGCCTGTTGAAGATGTCAGCAGAAATGGTCCCATTCATTTCAACACATGCTGAAATTGTCCCATTCATTTCAACACGTGCTGAATCCAGCTTTCTTGAAAATTCCCGGTTTTTATTTATGGTACTAAGAGGGAATAATTACCAGATCAAACCAGAAGGAATGATACATTATCTTCTTGTCCTGGAGGGAGTCAAAAAACAGCAGTTAGTTCATCACAGTTCTCTGGCTACTATAGAATGCCAGAGAGCACGCAGCAATACACAAAGATCAAATTTCTGCTCTTGCACCAGAGCATCTAAAGCACTTAATGATTTACCCAAGTGTGAAACAGACTCTTGTGATTGTTATTATGAAAAATCCCAAGGCAACTGAAAACCTGTGTTTGCCAGTTTTCACCTGTAACAGCCTTTTTCACTACCCCAATACCCCTCCTCTAAAGGAATAAGGGGTCTCAGCTAATGATGTACTTCTGAAAGATAATACACCAGTGGGGAGGCCAGTCTTCTGCTAAGCCACAGAGAAGTATGACTGAAGTGTAGAAAACCTCCATGGGAAATAAATGTTTATCATAGAAGGAAAGCAAAATCATTTACTAAGTGACAAAGCTGGTGAAATCCTTAACCAAAATATTTCATAGTTGCTTTTATGAATTACACATCAGTTGCCGATCCACATCTTGATCACTAATGTGTTTCTTTAAAAAAGGACCTTATTGGTCTGCATACAATCACTGCACAGGTTGTTTAAATTGTTGGATTGTGCCCCTATTTCTTTCACTTAAACAAATGGCTCTGGTGCTTTGATACCTCCTGTTCATTGCTCCTGACTTCTGCTTTGCAGTCTTAGAGCTGATAACAAGCAATTCATCATCTCTGCCAGTAGATGAACTCTAGTCATTATGACTTTGTGACTCCTGTGTGAGGGTCTGAGCCAGGATGGCTTTGTTGCATTGCCAGAGTTCCCATACAAGGCTAATCTAATGTGAAGGACCTCAGATTTTACTATCTGGTACTTGCTTCCTATCATTTTCCTGTGATTTCATGCATTTAAATAAACCATTCATATTTAGTGACAGAAATGCACTGATGATCCTGTTCCTTGCTGATATGCTAGCTGAGCCATGCCAATTCATGCCAGATGAGCTACTGCCTCACAATTTAGAAGTTCTCGAACATGTTGTGCAAAGTTTGCTTGCCTTTGGTCCATGGAGATCATACTCCACTCTAACAACAGCCTCCCTGCCTAAATTCTGAGTTGTCAAGGCTGTATTACTGCAATATGTACTTATGGTAATTTTTGTTTAAATGTAAGTTTACAGAATGCCAACACAAAATCTTACAATAGTGTAGGGTGGAAGGGGCCTTGGAGTTCAGGTTCCAAAGCCCCTGCCATGGAAAAGGAAAACTTGACTCAGTTGCCTAAAACCCCACCCAACCTGGCCTTGAACACTTCCAGGGATGCAGAATCCACAGTTTCTCTGGGCAACCTGTTCCAGTGATTCATCACCCTAATGGTGAAAACCTTCTTCCTGATATCTAATCTAAACCTACACTCTTTCAATTCAAAAGTATTTTCCCCCTGCTACTATCAACTTTCAAACTTCCTCTTTGAGGACTGCAAACTTTGAACAATCAAATCAAAATTAATTGTAGATTATTGCTCCTTATTTCTGTTTTGTAAAGCAAACAAAAACCTGATTGGCACCACAGATATGTTACATTTCAAATAATGATACCAGGATCTTGGGGAAAAATGGATAGCTATATAGCACTTTGAAGTTAGGTATGGAATTAATTTACCTGATTGGCACCACAGATATGTTACATTTCAAATAATGATACCAGGATCTTGGGGAAAAATGGATAGCTATATAGCACTTTGAAGTTAGGTATGGAATTAATTTATGCGCTATGCTGATCTTAATTTTGTTAGGAAAAAAAGGAAGATGAGAAGCCATCAGGAATATTAGAAATCTTGTTTCATTTCTTGCTGCTGAAAAGATGCTCTTTTGAGAGAGTTTCTGAATGAACGAAAAAATAAAGGTAGGAAGTGGAGGAGTTTTTATTTTGGTTTGATTTTTTTCCTAGTGAAAGAAAACAAGTGAGTTTCAAGACACTGCAATGGTCTTGGTATATAACTAAAAGTCAGAAATACCCAGGTAAATTTAATTCAAAATTCTATTCATATTTAGACAAAATTTATTTTAAAAAAACCCACTAAGCACTTCTCCACCTCAGTCTACTGGGCATGAGGATTTTTACTCTGAAGATTTGATACATAACATTATGGTCCATCTACACTTTGGTTTACTCTATTTATGTGGACTGACACATATTGTGACCAAGTGTGAAGGACGTTTTTTAAAATCAATTTTAATCTTAGCTTTACATTACTGTTACAAAAAAGAGAACAGGCAGTCAATATGGAAGTAATAAATACATCAAAACTGATTTTTAAATTTTAATTATGTGTTTTGAACATTCACTTTGGCACATTTCATAAACATTCAAGACATTTGTCAGATTAAAAAATAACTTCTGAATAATGAAGTATTAAAAATACATTAATGAATAAACAATGCACAACTCTGAGGCTTGATCCAATGTTACTATAGTGAAACCATAATAAAGTGGCAATATTCAGCACAATAGTATCTTGCTTGATAGACTCACAGTTAATAAATATAAGAACAAGATAAATTCTGTGACTAACTTGATTTATCCAAATGTCCTGGCTCTGGAACAGAGAACACAGGTAAACCATCATCTCTTTCAGCAATCTTGTTTCCAGTAAAATGCTTTGTTTCTGTTCAACAAGTCTGTTGCAGGCATTGGCTTCAGCCAGAAAGTCTTCCATTTCTCTCCTCACAGAGTTTCATGTTTTATAGACAATAGAATCTAAAAATTACATTGTCTTTGGAATTTTAATTGTCTTTGTTCTGTGAGAAAATGTAGAAGAAGCCCATGCAGTCCTGTCATATATTGATATTTCTCCGAAGAAACCAAATTAACCTTGAAAACTTACATCAGCAAGCCTGTTCATATGTATGCAGGCACTAGTCCTTCCTGCTTACTCTCTTAACTGTCAGGTATCCTCTGTATTTCATGAATTATGCAAACCCAAGCAAAACTAATGGTTCAACTACTTATAAAAAAAGGACAAACTGTACAATTTTAATCCTAAAATTAGGGCGCTGGTTCCAGTGTTCTTCTGGGTCCCTATCACAGCAAGAGTAGATCTTGCCAAGATGTCTAGGTGCTAACTTGGATCCTGCCACTAAGCAGTCAACAATGCCTTCCCCCAGGTTCTCGTCTTCCCCATGTCATGCAAGTCTTGTCAATAGCTGCACAATGTTTGGCAACTAAGCCATAAAACAACTCAGAACATCACTTTTTTGACCGTGTCTACATTGCAAAGTACTGCAGTGCAACAGAGTCGCAGCTGTCAGAGAAACAATTGGTGCTGAGGAATTAAAATCAGTACTGCATAGATATGGGGGTGGGAGGATGAAGAAGACTGGGAAAGGTACTTCAGACTTGCTCCAGAATGCAATAAAAGAACTCTTTGTATCAGTTGAAATTCATCAATCTCATTCCAGTAATGTCTCTTTTGCTTTAGATTCAAACAAAAAAACAAGAACAGTTCAAGCACTCCCAAATGATTCTGTGATGAAAACTAAAGCCCAGTAAGTGAAGACATCCAGGAAATCAACTTCAGCAGGACACTGCCTGCCAAAGTGGATTTGCTAACATAGGTTCAGCCCTAGCAACAGTTTGCAAAACCAAACCACTCAGCAGCTCAAGGCCAGATGCCAGATGCCAGTCCAAGAGACAATAAACCTCTCCAGACCATCAACATCTGGAAGAGCTCCACTGTTGGCTCAAAAGCTGAGTAAACACATGAACTCTGCCTTAAGCCCAACCTAATGAGTCCACCAGAGAGATGCAACAGTTCAGGCCAGAGCTATACTAACAATTACTGTGCTTATAGAGTGAAGTTTCTTTCTGACTGACTGAATTAGGTATCCATCTCTCTATTTATTCATTTTGAGGCATCCTAAGACATGCATATAGGGAAAGATCAACCAAAAAAGATAAGACAGCATATAAATATATATATATATATATATTTAAACTGACAGACTCCCTACAAGGTAACACGGACACCTTTACAATATAGTGTAGTTTTACTGGAAATTCTTACTTCTTAAAACTGCTCAGATGGATACCAAGCCACCCCTGAAAATGTAAAAAATGGAAAAGCTATGGATAAGATTTTAAAATAAAATATTAAAACTGAAAATTCAACATATCAACAGCATTGCCCAGGCAATCACTTAAATATTTTTCAATCTAAGTTTCCAAGCACTGGATACTCTGAGTTTCCACAAAATAAAAGAGAGATGTCTCTCAGTCTTCCTCTACTAATTTTAACTAGATTATTCATAACTTCACACGCCAAGGTTTCTCAAAAAGAGGATACAGTGCACTGATTCTGTAACAGTAGGAGATCAAAAGCTATGAGGTGTTTCTTGGCATCTTGAGATCTGAAAAGTCTTTTTGTTTGTGACAGGAACTATCCTCAATGTCTACTGTTTCATCTCTTCTTCAATACCTAATTCTTGTCTTCATCTGCCTTTGTTTCCCAGGAACACATGTATTTTAGAACTGAAAATCATTGGGAAAATAATCTGCTTTTATTAGTCTTTAAATGTGGGCCATTCACATAACAGGAGTTCAAACAAATCAGCGACTAAGTTGAAGACTTATATGAAAATGGTGCCTCAGAAAAGGTGAGGAAATCAGTTGTTCTTGACTGGTTGTTAAATTCAAAAAGTTCTAATAAGGAAGGTACAAAGGGAAATAATCAAAAGTAATCAAATCAGAGCTACCACAGACTGTTACACCACGGAGGAACTCCCAATGGAGGCCATCGCTGCATCTGGAGGCTTCAGACACATCTCTGCCCATGGGAGATAAAATGGTCTTGATAAAAAAGGGGCTCAGGCAGTAACACAGCTCCCAAAGTCAGAAAAAGAAACATCTATAACCTAGTGTTTGTACCAATACCCAGAATAGTCAAAAGCATAGGAAGATAAATGTTTACCTTTATACAGGTAATTTTGCTGTCTTCCATCATTATTTTACAGAAAATAAATATATTTTGGTGTATTTGAGAAGGCTATTAAAATCAACTGAGCTAATCACACCAAGGGAATAAAGTCAGTGCTGCTATACACAAGTTAGTCACGATGAATTAGCTAATGTCTGAGGCTAGTGGGACAAACCATCAATTATATTTCAACTAGAAGCATCACAAAATATTTAAACTTCTGAATTATGTCTCCTAACATTTTCTCATTTGGTTATTTTGTTAGTTACCAAAAGAAAAAATAGAAAAAAGACTTGTGGGAAAAACATTGCCTCTGTTGCAGATTTGTAATGGAGTAATGCAACATTTAGAGTTATATTATCTTTATAGACAGAACTTTCCAAAGTGATTTAGTCATTTAGGTAGGTATTTAAGCCATAGCAACTCAATAAAATTAGGAATATTCCATACCAAAGTAAAAAAACTAGGCCTAAATGACATAAAAGCTAAAATGGTCTTGAAAATAATCTCAATTTTTAAATAACAAAAAAATCACATCTCTGAAAATATATTTCAGAATGATGAAGTGAGAGAATGATCAAAATAAACATACAAATACCATGAGTAAGAAAAACTATTTGAAAGCAGATTCCTTCACATGAGATTTCTTTAGACTTCAAAAGATATTTTGCCAGACACGTGTCTTACTGTTTACATCAGACAACAATATTACCTTTGGTGATTGCACAGATTTACTTCTGTTTATTCTGGATCTGCACTGCAATGACTGAATGCCAACAATAGCAGTGCAGTTTGTATGTTGCTTCTGAAAAAAACCCTCAGATTTTTAAATCTTTTTAATGTTATTTGAATAAAGAGCAGATTGAAGCCACTGAAGTCATTATGACACAACATCAATGAAAATCATGCACCAGGAAAAAAGAACAGAAGTAACTTCTTAAAATAACAAATCAGCTTTACAAAAAGCACTCAGAAACCTCTGTTACTACCTGAATTTTAGCCATTGCAACCTGACCTCCCCAAATGTAAAAAACTATAATAAATTCCTCTCTACAGCTTGCGTAATTCATTATGGGTGGAAATGGCTAAGATGCACAGAAAAGCTTCAACCCTCATGGCAGCCAGAAGAGGTCACATGATGGAGGCCTTGATAAGTCTTAATTTTGAGTGGAGGTAGCCAAATTAATCACTGTGTTGTCCTGACCACCTCATATAATCTGGGGAAAAATAAATATTTCTCCCCCGGTGAGCTGGAGTGTCAATCAGGTAAATCAGTCTGTGAAGGCACGAAGCTCTATGAATCAGCTGTGGAAGATTCTCAGGAAATCTTTCAAGATTAGTTTGGTGTTTCAGGCTAAGTGAAATCCATTCTAGCCTAAGACCACAGAGCAAAATTTTTCTGACATCATCTGACAGCCATCTAGATGTTAGCCAAAAGGCCTTTTCAAAATGTATCTAAAGCCTTTCTGTCTCCTTCCAAAACCAACCAACACCATCAAAATATCATCACAACCCTTAGAAGAATGCCATTTTTAGTGTTTCTTATTCTTTTATTTTTTAACATTCAAGCTACTTTAGATTACATAATAACTTGCTTTCACAGGCAAGAGTCAAGAAAATTCTGGAATTTTGGCTGACCTAAAGAATGCGACTGAAAACCAAGAGAAAATTTCTGAGTCCAAAATGTATTTTTAGTATTCTGTCTGTTCTTACCCTAAGTGTACATTTAACTAAAATGAACAATTTGGTGCTGCATAATATGTCATAATCTTTATTTTGTATTTAGAAGCCTCCCATACCTGGAGATGAAAACTGCATTTAAAACAAAAATAATGAGTCTACCTAATGCAAGCTAAATCATCACAAGTGATAAGGAACTGCACTGTATAAGCATTTTTCTCATGTTTGAGCAAAAACCCCTCAACCGTTTATCTTTAAAAATAACAAATAATCCCATGTAATGGAAGCAATCTAACAGTGTCAGTTAGATGATTGCTTACTTGAAGCCAGAGATAGCAACTTGGCTTTGTTCTCCTCAGGTTTTTTCCAAGTTTCAGATACAGATAATAAACTATCATATTATGATGACTTCTTTTGAAGTTAATCATTATCATATATTGCACTATGCTGCATGTCATTTGTGTAATGCAGAGAAGATTAATAAAATTTATGAGGCAAAGATTTCATAAATTTACAGTGCTTACTGCTTTGGGAATACTGAAAAATCACTTAAGAAAGCAGACAATTAAATAAACATGATTACAGTTTGTAAGAATGCAAAGCCTTTCTCTCTTTTCCAAAGGAATAGTGAAACTGAAGGAGTTGTATTTGGTGTAGTACCTTCATTAAAAATAACTTACTTCAAGAGGAAAACTTACAGCTATTATACTCAGGAAAGTAAAGATAAGAGATGCCTTGCAAAGTGAACACAGGAAACCTCATTTGAGAAGCCAACTCACGTTGCAAAGTTTTACATGAAAACTGAGTAGTCTGCTCATACTGCATATTCTTGACATATGAAGTTCATAACAACTGACACTTTTAAGCCACTAAAAAGATAGATTTATATGTTCTACAATGTAAATTCTGGAAAGGCTGTAACTTAAGACAGGAAATATTTAGGCCATTTTTATTTCTGTAAAAGGGCAAATGATTTTGTACAATGTTCCACTGCCAACTGATATTTTAGACTCTGTTAAATTTCAGCAAAAGTATATTTTAATGATACATCTTGAATGTACTAAAGATATATCCTCAATTCTCTTTATGCAACTCATTACTTTGTGAGCATAATGCTTCAGATCAAGCCTTCATTTAAATAAACAGGAACTTCAGTAAGGAAAGGAGCCATTTGCATATCCAATTTGCATCCAATGTACCCTGTGTTCTGATTTTAAGCATGTGATTTATTGGAACTGACCTGCTGGAGGACAGGCACCAGCTGAAATACCATTCTGGACCAGAGATGACAGCCATAAGAGTGAAGGTGTCACCCTCACTAGCAGAATCTGCTCCTCACACTACAGACAAGTAATTCATCATCAATTTACTTGCTCAGACAAATGATGAATCATGAATTGCGCTTCTACTCTTTTATGGATCACAACTGATATCATACAAGCTATTGTCTTAGTCAAATGCATACACAAATGCACCCCCTTTATGACTCCCTGTAAATCATAAAATCCTTATTCACCAGTATTTGCAGGGATACCATGGGAAGTGCTATAAACTCTTACTAGGTGCTAAAAGAGAAATCAGGGTCATGAGCAAACTGTGTCAGCACAAGTGCAATAGAAAACAAGGCAAACAGAAGAAGACCAAATTATGAATGAGTTTCCATGGATCAATAAAGGACAAAAAAAGCAGCTTTGCTGATGGTTGAGAAAGAAGGGGTGAGGAAAGTGGTTTAAAAATAAAAATTGAAAATAGTATTAATAATAATGGTTTTGAACACAATTAAGAATGCTTTATTTGGAGTATCTTTCCTCTTTAAAGCAAACAATTTATGCTCTAGTTAGAACTTTATAACATGTCCAGTGCATCTCTGTTTCACAGAAAAAAATAGCTAGCCTAAGTTATTTATAAACCATGTTAGGATCACTCGAGTACTGAAGGATTTTGCTTTGAAAAGATGAATTAATGCAACTTAAGCAGGATTGAGACCACAATGCTTGCACTTCCCAGGTAGCCAGCATTTCAGACTCAAACTACCTTGCTCTGTACAGGATGTGGGGCCTTCACACTTCCAACTTTTGAAAATCATCTGCACTTCAAGGGAGTGATCATCAAACTACGGATAAAACCACAATCATTTACTTAAAGGAATGTACCGCACAGCAACTGGCTCCTTGCATGAACGCTTTTGCTTGTGTCTCTAATCTAAAGCCTTTATCACACACTGTGCCCTACATCTGGACCTCAGCGGGTTCAGAGGCACAAGATAGCTACAACTGGTATTTGACCTGAATAAATGCTATGAATAATACTGCAGAAGCCTAACCCCAAATGAACACAAACTGTCACATAAAAACTAAATCCAAATAGATTAATTTAAACCTGCATTAAAACAAGAATGATAAAATTCCTTTTTTCTTTTTTTTTTTTTGCTTTGTACTGTCATTGCTGATAACAGTAAGGGCAGCATTTTTTTTTTCATCATATTCCCCTTTTATGAACTCACCCATTTTTCCCTTTTCAAGCATTTTTAACTATATTATATTTATTTCACATTAGAATATAGTATAGTAAAACTTCTGAGCTGTTATCTCTGAGTTAACACCTTACATGCATACAGCAAATAATATTCCACTTGGACAGAATTACTGAGTGTATTAAAACTTGTCAAGCGTTCTATTGAAACAGATAATTATTTGTCCTATACTATTACAGAGACAAATGCAAAACAATGATTTTGTCTTTTGCAAAGTTTACACAAAGTAATGGAAGGAAAGAGTGATAAAGAATACTAAATCAATAACAATGCTAGCAGAATATTACATTCTTATTAAATTATTATATTTCTAATAAAATTAAATCTGAGGCTTAAAGGACAAACTGTATACAATGGTGGTGGTATCTAAACAGCTGAATATTGAAAAAAGTCTAACACATTGAAAAATCCACGTTGCCCCACAAACAGGAACTTAGACAAGGCAGAGACCTTTAATGCTTGCTTTGCTGCAGGGGTTCCAGAACCCTGAGCTGTGGGACCGTAACTCTGAGAATGATAACTCCTAGCCAATCCTGAACTTGTGCAGGATTTCCTGGTCCAGCTGGATCCCTACAAGTCTATGAAGGCTTGTAGGATTCATCCAAGAATACTCAAATAGCTGGTTGATGTCATCCCAAGACCTCTCTCAATAATTTTTGAACAATCTTGGGTAACATTGTCCTGATTTTTAAGAAGGGAAAGAGAGATGACCTGTATTCTATAGGCCTGTCAGTCTCATTTCAGTGCCTGGTTAAATTATGGATATGATTATTTTGGGACTTACTGAAAAACACATGAAAGTCAACACAGTCATTGGTCACACCAACATGGGTTCATGAGGGGAAAGTCCCGATCAATAAACTTAATTTCATTTTATGACAGCTACCCACCTAGTTGATTAAGGGAAACCAATTGATATAATCCTTTTGGAATTCAGTAAAGCTTTTGATACTGCTTCTCACAGTGTCCTGGACAAAATGTCCAGCACGCAGCTGGATAAACACATCTGGCCATCAGTCACTAGTGGGGTTCTGCAGGGCTCCATTTTATGCCCAGTTCACTTCAAAATCTTCATAAACTACTTGGATGAAGGATTAGAAGTTATACTAAATAAATATGCCAATGATATTAAACTGGCGGAGCTGTTGACTCCTTCAAAGGTGGAACGGTGCTGCAGAGAGACCCTGACAAATTAGAGAGATGGGCAATCACCAACCATTTGAAGTTTAACAAGGGAAATGATGGATTCTGCACCTGGGACAGGGCAAACCCAGGTATCTATACATACAGAGAGGCTGGAGAGCCACCCCACAAAAAGGAGATCTGGGAGTCCTGGTCAAAGGCAAGTTGAACATGAGCCAGCAGTGCCCTGGCAGCCAGGAGAGCCAGCCCTGTCCTGGGGGCATCAGGCACAGCATGGCCAGCCGGGCAAGGGAGGGGATTGTCCCGCTCTGCTGTGTGCTTTCTGCATTTTTTGGGCACTACCATATTAGAAGAATATAAGGCTATTAGAAAGCATCCAAAGGAGGGCTACAAAGTTGGTGAAGGGCCTGGAGGGGAAGGCATGTGGGGGATGACTGAAAGTTACTTGGTCTGTTCAGCCTGGAGAAGAGGAGACTGAGAAGAGACCTCATTGCAGTCTACAATTTCCTTGTGAGCAGAAGAGAGGGAGACACTCATCTCTCCTCTGCGGTGATCAGACCCGAGTAAATGGTCTGAAGTTGTGTCAGGGGAGGTTTAGGCTGGATATTCGTAAAAGGTTCTTCCCACAGAGGGTGTTTGGGCACTGGAACAGGCTCCCCAGGGCAGTGGTCACAGCACCAAGCCTGACAGACTTCAAGAAGCATTTGGGCAGTGCTCTCAGGCACATGGTGTGACTCTTGGGGTATCCTGTGCAGGGCCAGGAGTTGGACTTGATGATCCCTATGGATTCCATCCAACTCAGGAAATTTTATGATATGTAAAGCAAAGGCCTTATTCTGCAAATACTTCCATGCAAGAGTTATTTATTCAGATAGACAGTCCTATTAAAATAAACTGGGCACATCTGTAAAGTTATCCATGTGCATAACTGCTTACTAGATCATATACCCTGCAAGATGAAGTGCGTATCTTCATACTACCTGAAATTTTCCCAGATCATATTATTTCCAGCCGAGGTCACTGAATTTCTGGTTCATTCACTGATGCTTTTAGAAGCTGTCACACTGATGAGTGCAACAGATTCCCAGTCAAAAAAGGACAAGAGCCTGTCATTTGTGTGGCAAAGTAGCAACCCTCTATCAGACAGAACACTATACACACATACATATAACATCCATCATCACCACGAAATTGAAAGCACAAGAATAAGCATTAGCAAAGGCAACAATACTAGAGAGACCTATTTCATGAAAAGGATGATGTCAGGCAGGTAGATTAATGAACACTGCCAGTGGCAATGAGGCCAAATGGCAGGTTCCATAAAAGTACACACACCCCACTTATTTCCTAAGTGACAGTAGTGCCTCTGAAAGGGTCGTTTCTTTAGTGAAAAGTGGAATGCATTACTATGTCTGTGCTCCACTCCCTTGTTAGTTTTGTTAGTCGATAAACTAAATAGGATAACAAAACAACACATGAGGAGGGTCAGCACACTTCCAAAAAGCATAGGCCAGCCTTTTTTTTTTTTTTTTGTCAGTTCTCTCTGTGAAAAAAACTACCTTCAAGTTAATAACAGAACAATCTCAGACTGTATTTTAATTTAGATACATCAAATGTAGGAACAAAAAATGGTACACTGAGATAGGAATATGAGGTGCATTCGAACTGTTATTGAACAACAGAAGGTTTGAGCTATATGTTCCCTTAAGCTCTTTTTAAAATCCTAGCCTGCAGCCTTATCCATGGGTCACATATATTGGTAGTACAGAATAAACTGATATAATTGGTGTAATTTGAAGAGAAAGGACTTTTCTTTCTTTCCATGTGCAGCATTGTTAACCTCGAAGATAAGACATATCAGGCATTTACAGTCTTGTTAAATGTGATAAGAGATCATGCCTTGCTTCTAGAATTGTGTTATTGAAACATAAGTGCATCAAACACATTCACAATAATATTTTTTCATATGAAGTGATGTTCCAATGAAATGCACTAATGCAATGAAATCAAAACTTCCCACAGGAAACCATTACCTTCTAAATATACTAGCTACCTCTGTCCATTGTCTTTTTACAGGGTGCTTAAAATTATATAGCTCTATAACCAACATCTAAGAACCTCCTTTCCTTCAAGAAACCCTGAAATGAGCTTTCTTAAGAAAAAAAATTAATTCTTGTGCTTATATATATACAAAATTTTATATACAATTATAATAAGAATTAAAACAAAAAATTAAGACTAATTCTTTTTTTTTATCCTAGGTTGTTTCAGTATTTTCATTTCTCAGAAGGTTTTGAAAGGTTTTTTCTGTTCCAAAGTATAAATAATTTGTAATTCAGATTTAATTGGGAATTAAATACTAACTGTGAGTAAAACATAATGTCACAATTTTAAGTTCTCACTCCACACCAAAGAAGAAAAGGAAAAAGAGCCCCTTGGCCTAGAAATAATATCTATTATCTTTTGTATAAACGAATAGGTTTTATAAAATTTAAAGAAACTGTTCAGAAAATCATCTTGAGCTCTACTTATACATCAGTGAATGATGCGAGAACAGACAGTGCTATCTCAAAGCCATGGTTCTATGTCTAGGGCCTCCTCAAATACTAATTATTTTTGCTCAGGATGGAGCTGACCATGGAGAATGTACCTGCTTCTGAATGCTCACTGACCTGTTCTAGTGCAAAGTAGAATGGAAACAGTAGAAAAAACTAACTAGAATACCTCCTTTTATATACCTAAGATATAACAGACGATGAATTATACTGGAAAACACTGTCAGTTTCCAGTGGCCTTTAGTATTTTCATAGCCTGTAAATTTGCTGTAAGTGTAAGGGAAAGCCAACTGACTTTAAATATAGAAACAGTTTACTTTGCTCTCAGAGTGTCTTAAAAATTAATTTCACAATCTCTGATTCTCTGGAACTATGGGGCTAGCACGCTGGCAATCAATAGAGTGCTGTACTGAGATAGCTATAGAGAACTTGGAATCAGATAAGGAGCATATTCCAGCCTTGCAGTGTTCTTGGGAAAGCAGGGCCACTGCTGCTGAAAGCACTGTTTTTCAGAAGTGGTGGATCCCGGCATGTGCAAAATAGACCCTTATCATGCAGGGGAAACACAGGCCTGGGAACCTGCCTGAAAATACTGTTAAAGTGAATACTTCCCAAAGTGCACCTGGAAAAACCCTACTGGTGCATGCTGAAGTCATGAGTCCTGTTGTGCTTCCAAGCTTGAGCAAACAGTTCACACATTTCTGACCACACCATTCTATGGCAGCAGAAAGGTCCAGCTAAGTATGTATGAAATGTCTGACATTTTTTTCTATTTAAAAAAAAAAAANATTTTTTTTTATTTAAAAAAAAAAAAAAAAAAAAAAAAAAGATACAGAAATAATCTTGTTATCCACTGAAACTTGCAAGATTAAACCAGTGGGGTAAATAGCAAATACTTGATTGCAATAAAAACAACTTGCTCTGTTAACTAGAAATTTGTTTATGCATTAGATTAAGAGAAAAATAACACTACTACAGAGAATGTTTTGTATTAATTATGCTGTGACTTTTTTATTTTAACATTTTGAACAAGAAAACCATTTTCTTGCAAATGCATTATGAGCCTTGTCTCTTGTAAATGAATCTTGGTCAAGCTGTAAAAGTACAAAATTGTGTTGAATACAATTAAAGCAAAGTTATTCTACTTACAATAATTTAACCCTCAAGCTAGAAGTTGTTTTCTGTTTTTCCATTCAAATTAGCCCTGAGAAGATTCATGGGCATATGTCACAGCTTGAGCATCAAGTCATATGAGAAAAATACTAAAAGAAGGCAAAATATACTAGAGAAGAATCCATAAAAACAGCTAATCTTTCTTTAATTAAACTTGCTTTATTGAAAAACAAGGAGACAAACAACAATCTTTAACAAAGTGAGAGTTTTTTATGTAAGTAGATGGATGAGAAAAAAAGGAACTTTAAAATAAAATGGTAGGGGTGCAAGAAAAACAGAATAGTTGAGTTAGTTACAGTGAAAATTTATTTTTTAATTTTTTTTATATCATGGCCAATTCAGAAAGGGAGTTCTCTGGAAACTGCAAAATTCACATATGTTTTTGTTTTCCTTTCACTTTCCTAAATAGCTTTTCAGCATTTATATAAAAAAAATAATGTTGGAGGTGAGAGTACTAGAATGGATCATCCCATAGAAACAAGTCATGGTGTTTTTTTGTTTCTCACTATAAATTTATCTTTTTACTCTGTCTTTTACTTTCTATTCTTTCAGTGCTGCCATGATCTTGATTGACTCACTGTTTGCATCCCTTTATTAAAGTAGTTTTGCAATTCTTTCTTAGGCAATCCACAATTCAAGAGGAAGCTTTTCCTATGATTTAACACTGTTGAACAAAAAGAAGCCTCTGCTTGGAAAGGGATTGCAAAGTCAAGTTATATTTTTAACCAAATAATTAGAAGAAGTCTATCTACTCCAAACTGCTTTATTACTGTACAAGAATCTAAAAAAGGGACACACTGGTGAAACAAAAAATGGAAAGAGAAAGAATGTTGGTGTAAGCAGGGTCAGCAGACGTGTAGGAAATTATTGAAGGCCAAGGTCAATCATGATCAGTTCACGATAGTGAACTTCAGTTCACTTTCTTCAGTTCACGATAGTGGAAACTTAAGAAGAGTCAAATGTGTACAGGGACTGAAACCACTATTAATTTTTTCAAGGATGGATAAGAAATTGTCATAGAACCATAGAATGGTTGGGTTTGGAAGGGATCTGAAAGATCATATAGTTCCAAGCCCCTGCCACGGGAAGGGACACTTCCTGCTAGACTGGGTTGCTCAGATATTTGAGTGGAGCCATTACACTGGGTACTAGAGATAACATTCTGTCATTTTTATCTGATAATTTCTTATACAAAGCTACACAAACATTCTCATGTAGTAATAAATCATATGATCTACATAATAGGATCATCATTTTTCTTCTGCTGTGACATGAACTGAAATATGAAAAATAAAGGAAATGTTATTAGATACAAAATATTGTGGGATTTCTTGTGTGGTTTGTTTAATTTTTTTTTAAGAATTCCAGCTTTGATATCTCATCATCCTAATCCTCTGTGGGATTTTGTTTTCCTATGCGTGTGACAACTGATGAACTCAGAAAAATTCAAAAGAAAAGTCTGGCCCACAGTACTACAATCATACCACAAAGAAGATGCTGTTCCAGAAAAAAAAAATAAAACCATTAAAAAGAGGAAGGAGATCTTAAAATAAAAAATAAATATATCAATTAAGTTTAATTAAGAAATTTTTTGAAAAACAATGTCTGTTTTGACCTTCAAAAGCAAGTGTGATCAGTCACAAGTGACACAGTCAAACATACATTCCTGATAAAGGAAATGGAAGTTATGGCTACAGTTATGCTTTCCTTTTATATACTTTTATTAGTACTTAGATACTCCTAGGTCTTAAAAAAAAATGTGGGGAAAATGTTACATATAAAGTATACATTCTCATAAAGGTACAATAATAGAATATCTAATGCTATCAATGGTAATACACTGCTAATATAATGACAGTATTATTAATATACTTTATTTGATTCCAGAAAACAGAATATTTTTAGACTTCTTCAGCAATTGAATGCTGTGAATCAGTACCTCTCTTCAACTTAATGCAAAAAACATTCAATGCAACTCTTTTATTTGTCACCTTCTTTTTTTTCCTGTAATTCATTCTTTTTGGTTGTACCAAGCAATAGGACAAAAGTCAATGGGCAGAAACTGATAAACAGGAAGTGCCACCTGAATAAGAAGATGAACTTCTTTGCTGTGCAGGTGATGGAGCACTGGAACAGATTGCCCAGAGAGGTTGTGGAGCCTCCCTCACTTGAGATATTCAAGAAATACAAAATACACTCCTGTGCCATGCATAGTGGTGTCTGCATAGGTTTTCCTCTCACAATTTCTCACCCCACTCTTCTCTGGCTGACAAGTAAAACTTCTCAATAACTTCTTAATTTTTTTTCTCTCTTCTTAAATCCATTATCATGGAGGTGTTACCACTATTTCTATTTGACCCAGCCTTTACCAGTGGCACATCTGTCTTTGGAGCTGCCAGGCATTGGCTCTGCCAGACACGGAGGAAGCTTCTGGCAGCTTCTCACAGAAACCAGCCCTGTAGCCCCCCTGCCACCAAAGCTTGGCCATGCAAAGCCAGTACAGTTTATTAAGATAATTTTCTAATAGCAGCCCTATTCTTGTCTAAGGAGCATGAATTACGTTTGATGATCTCCTGGAAGGCTTCATTGAACACCTTATTCTCAGGGAGAATCAAATCTCTTTTAGCCTTCATCATGCCAGTAGGCAGTTAAAAGAACTTCCTGAATTAAGAGTTGGTCTTCCTCTAGCAGGATCTCTGTTCTTCTACGCAGAAAACATACTAAAAGGCTTCTGCCTCCAGAAGGAAGGGCACAAAGCATTAAAAAAGGTAAAACAAATCTGTTACATGGAATTACAGCCCTAAAGGGACTGAATCTTTCTTTAGTCTGTGATTTCACATGTCACACGTTCTGTCACATAAGATTTCTGGATGTGGCTACCTAAATGATGCCATCTGCAATCAGAGCAAAAAAAAGTGTCTCTTTTGACTTGGATTCAGTCACTTTATTCAGCTCAGAAATTCACAGTGAATAGGACTACGTCTGACAAAGTGCCACCTACCAGAGTCACAAGACCTTCTCAAAGTGAGTTCAGAAACAATTCTCAGCCTTACAGATGTTATATCATTAACTTTAGCAAAACCTTCAGCAGCCCACTCTCCAAAAACAAAAGCTTTGTCATCTTGAGGTAAAAGACAGCATATTCCATGGCATAAGTGACAGCAATTTAAAAAAATGTCAATTGATACAATTCACCAATATTCAATCCATTTGCAGCAGTCCATTTCTGTAGCAAAACAACAAAAAAAAATCTTTGGTCTGAGAGGTTTGACAACGTAATTAAACACACAGTATATAAAACAAATAATGCATCTGAGATTCACTACTTAGCTATTTTCCTGATTTTATTAGCCCTTGAATTGAACTAAACATGCTTTTCTCTTCATTATAATTTTGAAACTCAGCTTTTAAAAAAACATAATCCAATGAGTCATAAAAAGGTTTGATTTCTAAAGCCAAAAATAGCACTTAAATTTTATGAAAAATCTGCTGGGATTTTGAAGCATGGAAATGGATTTTTCTGCTGTGTGTTAGAGGTAATAAATTGACAGGTGTTCCATGCATAGAAGTGTATGTATGGAAGTTTCCAAAAAAACCCCATGCTATGATGAAAAAACACTATAACCACATTAACTCTACCAATAGCTTAAATTTCTCTTAATTATGGCCTTTTTAAAAGCCAAGTCTGGTTTCTTTTTCTAAGAAACTGAAATAGTAGGTCTTCAAGTGCCATTTAACATCTGTTTAAGCTCTTCTGACACCGACACCAAGCAACTGCTTGTTTGAAATACTCATTCTCTACTGAACAATTGCCCTCAATTCCATATCTCCATGTGAAACCTTCATAAGAACCAGTGAAGGCCCTGAAGCAAAAGCAGGGGAGCAGCTGCATGGTATATCTTGCTTTCTGTACCACGATGCAAAATGTACACAGCACTTGCAAACATCCACGGAGCTGATGCAGTTGCAGCCAAGGACAGAATTGAGGAGCTAGCTCAGTATTTTTCAGAGAGCATCAGTATTTTTTCAGAGAGCTGGTGGCAAATATCTTTAATACTAATGTTTTCTTTTGCCTAAGTATTTATACCACAAGATAATAATATTTATCTTTTATTTTAGTCTCAAAAAGTAATTTTTACATACCTGGCAATTTATGCTGAGGAAATAATAACATTTAATTTGCCAACCAGAGTTTTCTCTAACGTTTTCTCTTACTATTACTTCTTAATATTCCTAAAGACTGGAACAAATAAAGCAATCTGCCAGGCAGCCACAGCACTACAACAAAACCAGTCCTTCATCACAATAAGAACAAACAATTTCAGAGTATTAAAAGAAACCTAGAATAAAAAGGTGACAAAGCTTAGAGTTCAATGTGAAGAAAAAGACAGCGACTACTCTGTATCCAAACACCCTCATAAAAATCTAATTTTTGCTTTAAGCTGTTTGTGCCAACAAAGAGTTTCTAACTGAAAAACAATGACAGAGAAGGAATAGCTGCTTACTCTGGAGCTGTTGAAGTAATTGTCTTGGATGATTCTGCAATTTATCATACACTTCTAGCCTCCAAACTATCTAGTGCAAATGTGTGAGGATATCCACAGACACATACCACTCAGAACAAAGACAAATAAAACCAAGACCTCCAAAACCTAGGTCCTTATTTCTGCTAGGAGAAACAATTAAATAACCAAACCCATCAACACACTATTTCAGGAATGCTTTCATATGATTGAAAAGTTCATATCCCATGCAGATATCATGTTACAGATGTATAGAATTAGAGACAGATTTATTTACTTGTTTGTTTGTTTGTTTGTTTATTAACTACCTGTGAGCATCTGAAGTGCAACCCGGTTAACTGGGTATATGGCAATTCTCAACACTACTAGGAAAATGCTATGACATAATGTTTGCATTAGGAAAACCACACAGACATTTCTGATATTAACAAATTACCTTCAGAAATGTAAGAAAACTAGGAAAAAGTGAGCTATTTTACAATTAATATAAATCCTGTGCCTTAATTACTCTAAGGAATTGATATTTTGAAACAGTGCACATGGGTTTTTTATGCTGAAATCTTCTACCACCTTAAAACCTACAGATAAGATGATAGTTCCAAGCTAATATGGTTGCAAAATCTCAAAGTGTTCAAATATTCTTGAATTAAAGAGAACCTTTATTTCTGCTAATTGAAAAGCTGTATTCCATTGTATACATTGCTAAAGTCTTTGTCATCTATAAATTATGAATTACCAATCAGGACATAATTAATATAAATGTGCCTTGAACCCAAATACATGCATGCAGTTTGCAATACTGTGATTGCATAGCCAGACAAAATTTTAGTAAAGTATGTGAGTACTGGGGCAAAGGCAGGTAGATGCAGATAGGAGGCACTCAAGTAACAAAAGTTGTCAGGAAAAAACAGATAACCAGAGGGAGTTAAAAGTGGCAGAAATCCTCCTGAACATTCTGGAATAACGATTGGCAGGACAGAAGCAAACCAAACAATCAGGTAAGCAAACTCCCCTTCTGGGGAGCAACAATAGCATAAAAAAAGTCTGGCATAAGAGAGATGAAAGCAGCAAGCCTATTTCACTTCCAGCTTATCTCATCAAAGAACTCTTAAGCCTGATCATTCAGGTCTCTGAAAGTAAGGACACATAAGAACTGCAGCCATCATTATTAAACACGGAATTGTATAGTCAAAGCTAATTTAGAACATATTTTTAAAAACTACATATTTCCTATCAGCAATAATGATTAATATTGTGTAAGAATGGTCATTAGCAGGAAGTATACTGTTCATGAGAGAAGTTAGTAAAATTCAATTTTAAAGCTTAAAACTGGTCTAATTTTTCAGTCTGCAAATGTTCCTATTCCAGAGTTCTCTAATTCCCTAGGTAATACCTACACTTATTCAGCTGTAACACAGCATTCACTTCATTGCTACTCAAATTACTCAATTTATCATACGAGCACCACAAACTTATGGCAGATTGGCTCAATTTGAAGAATTCCCCAAAATGTAATATTTGTGGAATTACATAATTTTGGACTTTTTCATTTCCCACAGGGGTCCCTCTGGCCTTTTCCTTTAGTTTAAATAAAATTTGTTCTAAATATATTCACACTCTCTCAAGCAAAACAATAGGTATATAACAAGAAAAATTGCCCAAATAAATTTTCCAGAAGTTTCACCATTTATCCAATATCTTCAAGAAGCATTGCATCAGAGCACAGTAGAGACCTAACTACAGCTTCTTCTGCATTAAGTTTGCTAAGTGCTAGACTCTGCCAGCAAAAAAGCAAACTAAGTAAGAACTTAAACAGAAAACAAAAGCATTTTTGCACAGAAGAGACAGAAGCCATCTTATGAAAATCAGTGGATCACTCACCTTTTGTGGTGGGGCTCTCCCCTTCTTCCCCTCCCTCTGCACATCAAGACAATCTCTAAAGGAGGTCAGGGTTCTGCTTTTAAGACTGACAGATTGTGGTAGCTTTCAGATTATGTTTAGGATGTTGGTTCCTTTTGTCGTTCATCTTTTGTGACAATTTACATTTAGCTTTTTTTTATTTGGTAGTTCAATATGCTGTTTTCACCACCACTCTGCAGAAATGGAGATGAATTCAACAAAGCAAAAAGCAGTCAAAAAAAGCAAGCCTATTTTGTGTTTTATACTGCCTTTCTACTCAGAACTACTTTGGTACTGGTGCCTTAAAATGCTTAATGCCTCAGGGCTTATGTTGTCTGAAGCATTTTGTCTTATAATCTAGTTTATATCCTCAGCAGAAAAATCCCATCAGACTGAGAAATGCAGTATTTATAACTTTAAGAAATTGTACTGGTTCATTAAGCATTTCCAAAAGTTATTTTCCTCTTAAAATAGTTGCTGCTGATTGCATTTGTAAAGTACTCCTCTTACCCAGCATTGCAAAGCATATACTTCTGCTCCTGTAACTATTTAACAAGTATTACATCATTTTTTGCAATATGATAATATCTATTGGAAAACATCTTTCCAACTACTTCACAGTTGCAATGGCTTTGAAGCCCTGCTTACAAATATTTTATTTCAGATATAAACGTTTAAGCTTCCACTGATTTCAACAACACATGTCAAAGCTAATACACCTCAGTCCTGTAGATCACTAAAATGGCACCATGGCATTGGCAGTATAAAATAGTACCATGAATTTCTGTGGCAAGAGTTGTGCCAGTTGTTCTAGGTTCAGAGATGCCCATGAACGAAGCTGTTTCATCAAACTCTCCCTTTCCACTTTGCTTTTACTCATGCTTCCCTATAGCTGTGTCTTCACCATGATTTTCAATGCAATTACCTCACAAACAGAAACCACAATTAGATTCTATGTTTCCTACAAATAACACTGGGGAAAACTAATACATACTGAACTCAGATGAGCTACATACCTTTCTGCTGAATTCAAAAGATCTTGGAACTCAGCAGGGAGCATACCAATTATTTCAAAGGAAACCTGTGTATTGTATAAACTGTAAAGCTAAATGCATGGCAAATATGAATCTACATCCTTTCTCTAGAGGCTGAGGCTCAGACAGTATCCTCATGTGACGTTAATGTTTCTGTCCTTCAAAGACCTTGACAGTATCTTCAGGCAAAAAGGAGGAAACGAAAATCTAGTAATATATTTTTTTTAACACCAAAAACATTTGTGTTGTGGAGAATAAAATAAGCCTTATTATACATCATAAAGGAAAAGGAAACTTTCTCCAATTCCTCTTAAAGGCAATAACTCTAAGTAACTGAATGTTGAAATGTGTTTTTTCCTTCACATGCTAATAAGCCTAACTGAATATGCTTGAGGTTTTTTCTGCTCCAGGCCCCTAAGCAGATTTTTTTCCAGTATCTGCAGAGCCTGTTAGCTGTCTCTTACAGTTACAATATGTTAGATATTTTAAATTTTCACTGCACAAAGAGTTCCTGAGGTTTGTTAATCTTTCCAACCAAGATATTAAGGTCTCTTAACAGGCTTTTAAGGAATATTTTGAACACCCAAAAGGTTTTTCTAAAGAAAACTGCTAAACAAAAAAACAAAAAAAGAAATATGTAATAAAAGAATAGAAGTAAGTGAAAATGATTACCTAGCAGTTAAGGTATGAAACAACTTCTCCAGTACCAGAGTTTTTAAACTGTAGTTACTTCAAATAAAATAGCTAGATCAGTGTGTCAACAAACATAAGAATATGATCATCACTGAAGAGAGCCACTGGACAAAAAATTTGTAACACACATTTTACAACTCGCTTAGCAGATGTGATTGTTCATTCTCTCAGCATAAAAGATGGAGGGCTTACTCTTTAGCTATCATTTTCTCTGAAAACAGCCCTTTTGCTCACTATTGAATTAAGCTTCTCCTGAAGAAGCATTTTATATCATTAAGGGAATAAAAAAATCATATTCTGCTGTTTATTTTGACACGCGATACACCTACCTGTCAGTAAGACCTTTATCGAAGTCTCAAAGCACCCACAATATGAGCAATTAAATAAAGTGTTAACTGCGATTCAATTTTGCCTGTTCATATCATAAGAAATTTGTACAGAAAAATGTGTTTTTAACACAGAAGTTAACTTTCCTTTTCAGTGTATTGAAAAAGGGAATATATTACGTACTGCAAATATGTGAAGGGTTCACAGGTCAAAGCCCCATAAATATTCCTGTTGTTCTCTCTAACTTACATAAGTAGTTGGTAGGACTCAATAGGACAAGGGGAAATGGCCTCAAGTTGTGAAAAGATATCTTCAGGTTGTACATAACAGGCTCCCCAAGAAAGTGGTGGAGTCATCATTCCCGGAAGTGTTCCAAAAATGAGTAGATGTGGCACTTTGTAATATGGTTTTAGTGGGCATAGTGGTATTTGGTTGAAAACTGGACTCAATGATCCTGGAGGTCTTTTCCAACCTTAATGATTCTATGATTTGAAGACATTTTACAGTCAAAGACAAAAAAATATCTCCTAGGCTAGGCCTGGCAGCTGTGCAATCTACACATGTAATGTGAGTTCAAATTCTTGTGAGTTTCAAAGTTCCACACTGGTAGTACCACCATCACCTCAGACGTCACTAAGAACTATTAAAAAAACCAAGGAAGCATTTCTTAATCTCTCTAGAGTCCAGTAGGCTACAATAACATTAATCTACTCAGGGAGAAATTGTCAACAGGCAAAAGCAAGCAGCCTATAAAGTTGTCAGATGTTTAGGTAGAAGACAGTCTGACAGAAATAGATAGGAGTAGCACACCTGTCAAAATGAATTTAACTCAGAATTCTTAGATAAGGTCAAGGCAGCTCAAACGGACAAAGATTATAATTAATTCAACAGCTCAAATAGACTGCCCTGTTGTTCGGCCATAAAGTAGGAAAGAGATTAGATACAGGGCCCAGGTGGTACCTGTCCACAACAGACGTCCAAGTGCCTCATTTGGCTGACTCAGTACTGAAAGTCAGAGTTTTCTTCTGGCTACCTACCCAGAAATGGCTGGAAGGCAATTGAAGATATTAGCATAGAGACCATTAAAGTATATCACCCAAGAATGACATGTCTTGCCCATTATAAAAAGAAGCTCAGGTAGACATTTAACATCATTAAATAACTATTTAACTCCCCTATATTACTCTGAATGCACACTCATAAAAACAGAGACTATACCTATAGAAATCACTGCTGAATTTTTAGAGACTTTCTAGGGAGAAATAAAGTGCTTTTGCCCAAGTACAATACTCAAAAACTTGCAGTCTATTATGTTAGATTAGGTAATAAAAGCCCATCTGCACACCTAAAAAGGAGCCTTACCCTGGCTGCTCTCAAGTCCATCGGAGGAACCATCAGCCCATATCAGGCCCATCTCCAGAAGATGAGAGGCACATGGATTCAGAGTGGGAGGCAGGAAGAAAATATGGATACAGACAAAGGGATATCCTGTTCAGACCCCTCTCATGGCTGTCCCAGAAGACCCTCAGCCCCATTTTGCCGGTATGAAACCCATTACGATGAGTCAAGCATGAAGGGTCCTGCCAGCTGAAGGGGTGATGCTTCTCAGGAGAATGGGACATACATGGAGATTACACATGACACAATATGGGATGATAGGAGATGGAATGAAAGGCAGGGAAAGGGATGGATTTAGGCAATTTGTGGAGGACAAAATGTGTGGAAAGTAGAGGGATAAGGGATAAAAAGGCTGGTTTCTTGAAAATAAATAATGTAGGATCACTGCACTTTTCTAGCCACATCCTGCACTTGAACAGTTTAATCTGGTTAAACTTCTTATTGACTTTCTTTCTAATTCTCTTCCTGTGTGCATGTGTGTACTGGAGGATCTGAGTGCAGTAATTGGAGTCAGACCACAGGTTGGAGGTCTGTAATGTCAGCAACTGCATCTGTAATGTCAGCAACTGGAGAGACTAGAATGAGAAATTTTAGTGCTAAAAACTGGAGGTTCCTGGGGCATAGGCACCTGTGTGTACACAGCACCAGCAACGGGAACAGCAGAAGAACTGGATGCCACCAGCTGGACTGGGAACACAGGTTGATTGGCTTACATGCTGCTGAAGATTAGGTGATCTCGAGTGCCAGCCATAGGGATGGGACCAGGCATCAGAGCCCCACAAGCCCAGGCTGCCAGCAACTGCAGCAAGTGCAGGTTCTAGCGAGAACAAAGATGGACCAGCTGGAGGGTACACAATGCAGCCTGGGGGCCAAGGAGGGACACGTGTCTTTAAAGATAGAAGCATGCAGAATCCATGAAGTTAGCCACAGCCCTGTATGTAGGCATACCTGTGGTCTACACACATAGTCTGCCTGTCTGTGCTTGCTGGGAATACAGTTTCAGTGCCACTGCTGGTTGGGGCCGGGACATGGAATACTGCAGAAGTTTTGCCTCTCTTGGTCTGTGAGATTCAGGGCAATTTATTTTCCCCGGACATCTTCCAAATTAGATAAGTGCAGCTGGGTAGCTACAATAATAGGCTGTATATTTGGAATAATTCTCTCACAAGATTCAGGCAGAATCATCTGAAGAATGTGCCATTCCCTGGAGAACAGAGGAGAAATAAAAGTCAAGATAGTTTTGAAAATTATGTCCAGTATTGTCTCTTCTCTTTTTCTTGTTACTGATTTTTAAAAATGTCAAGCTGCATTTCAGCACTGTCCAGAAGAACGGTAAAAAAAATATAAGTTATTTCAGATTGGCCATTAGGGTGTTACTGGCACATGTGGAGGGTATTCTGAAGTTTTTTCTAACCCTATTTGAGCTAACCAAACAAAATGTTTATCGTAAGTCAAATTTGTATTTGGGAAAAAAAAAATCAACCACAAACAAACAATTACATCTACATTTTTGTAATACAGACATTTACCTTTGTTGGGGGAGAAAAAAAAAAAGAACAAAAAGACAGTCAGTCAGAGATCATCTTCATCTAAAGACATCATGTTATTAAACAAGGAATCAGGGATGTTGATGATATATTTGTTTCAGAAAGACTTGCTCAGCCAGAGTGAATCATCCAATAAGGTGTTAAAAAGTAGTCTGCAGGGAAAGCTGATTCACATATATATATTTTCCGAACCTTTATTTAAAAATTATTTTAAAGATTAGTTACAATGATCATTGTTAGATGCATTTTAAAATGTTTATGACCTTTCAGGGCAAGACCCTAACAAAAAGTTACATTTATACTGCAAAACAAGTGATTTCATAGGAAAAAAAGTATCTCTCTCAGAACAAGGACCAAACCAGTAACACTGATCACCTACTGTAATGAACCCTGCTGAATTTATCAGTAAATTCATAGCATGACAGAATCATTGAGGTCGGAGGGTATCTCTGGAAATTGCCTAGTCCAGCCTCTGAGCTCAAGGTAGTCAGAACAGGTTGTTTAGGAAATATGTTGAAATGTCTTCAGATATCTCCAAAGATGGAGACTCAGCAAAGTCTCTGGGCAACCCGGTCCAGTGATTGGACAACCTGATAGTAAAAAATGTTTTTCCTTATGCCTAAAAGGAATTTCCTTTTAATTTTTCCTTTTCCTCAGTTTGTGCTCCACTGCTTCTTGTCCTTCAGCTGTGCACCACTGAGAAGATGCCATCTCTTTGTTACTCTCCCCACCACATACTTAAATAAATAGATAAAATCTCATAAGAAGGTTATTATCTATACCTTATTATCTATATTCTTAATAAAGTTGTTAAACAATAGTGGCGTCACTATTGATCCCTGGGGAACACTACTTATTCATGACTGGCCTCTAAACTGAACTTCACAACACTGATCAAAAACTTCAGTCAGTTTTCATTTTAGCTCATTGTCTATTTATCTAATCTGTACTCCATCAGTTTGTCAATGAGGATATTGTGAGAGAGACACTTTTGTAAAGTTAAGATAAATAACATCCACTGTTCTCTTCTTGTCCACCAAGCAAGTAATTTTGTGGTAGAAGGTCATTAGGTCGGTCAAACATGATTTCTCCTTTGTAAATCCAAGCCAAAAACTCCCAATCACCCTCTTGATATGTTTGGGGTACCTTCGCTATTTCCACATCCTTTGTCTTCAACTCCCCTAACTCATTTAACAGTGTGCCTGCATTTTCCCTTGGGTTTTTTATCTACCACATGTAAAATATCTTCCTGTTGTCCTTCATGTCCCTTGATATATTTACCTGCAGGTGGACTTTGGCTTTCCTAACCTCATCTCTGCACGTTCAGATAGTGTCTGTAAATTCCTCTTATGTGTCCAGATCCTTCTTCCATCTCTTCTGCGCTCTCATCTGAAATTTTTATTTTGTCAGAAGCATGCATGTAAGCCTCCTGACTTGATTATATATATTTATATATATATTTCTTGACTATAAATTGCTACCTCCTAACATACTAAATGTCAACTGGAAAAAAGGAAAAAGAAAATATAAAATTAAATTCATGCTATAGTTACTGCTAGTTAAGGCAGACACAGCAAACTTGTGTTTCAGCTGTAGTGCATGAAGATGAATTACATGTAAAAAGGAAGCATTTATTCTCTTTGTAGAACAGAGCATGCATCTGATAAATTACTGTTCTTGGCCCAAATTCTCAGCCGGTATTTATTTACAGAGCTCCACTGAAGACACAGCAACTACTCTCATTTGTACCTGCTGAAAACAGAGATCATTAGAACCTTTTTTACTCATTAAGTTTGAATGTTAATGATTTCTTCCCTGTTAAGAAATTAAGCATCTCTAGACACTCTAAATTCTTACCAGGTATACTCAAAAGTCTAGGTATCATGTTCGTTTAGCAGTTTCTGCCTCAGAAACGTAATTTTCTGAAAGATTCTCCCTCTCTTCAATGGAAGTAGAAGAACTAGTGAAGAACTAGTGAAACCAGGACAATGGCTGCCCCCACCACTGTACCCATACTATGAGGAACTGAAAGTAGAAAATTTTATGTGTCACAGTAAATGCTTGCTGGACTAAATCATATTTTTTCACTGAAATGTTGAGCAGAGAAAAACAATGGAATGAAAATTGGCACTTGATATTTCTTAAAGTATGAAAAAAATTGAGTTTTAATCCATAGCAATGAGGAAAATTACATTTCTTACAAAAGATGCAAGAGGATATCATTGTGTCAACACACAGTAGAGAAAAGCAAAGGAATTAGCTGTCAAATTCTCATGGGGCATTAAATATTTTCAGTGTCTAGTTAAAGATCATTTCTTACAGCTATGCATCATTGTAATAAAATGTGAGGTAGTTTTTTATAAATAAATTTTGTTTAGGTAATATTACTGTCTCAAAGTTTCTCAAGTAAAAATGCCTCTATTTTTGCATGGGTTCTCATTACAACTCTCAAAGTTTAACTTCTATTTTTTTTTTATCAGTCAGACAACGAACAATCAACTAAAAATATTTTTACTGAGGTTTGAAAGCACAAAACAAGACAGAAACCCTCAATAAAAGTTAGCTACAAATATTTAAACCAATCTGAAAAGTTTGAATGACAGACAAGGGAATAAAGTATTGCCTCTCAAGGATGAACAAGATTAACATAAAGACCAAGTGATAGACAGATCCCATCAAGACCAAATCTGGAAAAACCTTCCAAATACCAAGAATATGGTGAACGTACAGCTCAGGAAGCTTTAATGAAATCTTTGTAAACATGTAACTTCTACATTGGGTTTTGAAGGATGAAGCTTTATATATTACAGAGAGCTGATACTACCAACTTAGAAAAACACTGAAGAAGGTCACTTCCTGTTCTTTCAGGATTACTATTTAGTGCAAGACTCAAATTGCAAGAATGAGAGTTAACTACACTATATCAATGCATTTATTTAAAAGAAACCACTGACCCAACCTTAAAATACTAATTAAAATATTCAGAAATTTTTCATGTTGTCTTGGTTTGAAAGACAGGTGCCTGCTAAGAGAGGTTGAACCCTCCCTTAGAGTAGAAAATGTGACCCTCCTTCCCCCCAAATTATTTGAACTTCGAAATCAGGGGCTCTCAGGCAAAGGTATGGGAAAAAAGGAATAACAGTTTTTTACTAGTATATATAGCAGAGTAAACAAGCAATACCAAGGATAACAACAAACAAACAAAACCATAAACCAGTAGCAGGTGTCCTTTGGGCTGCCACGCACTTTCCTGTGTGGTGTAATCGCGGTTGCGAACAGCAGGGGCGCTGTGGAGCTCCTGGCCGGGCAGGGCAGGTGCGGTGCCTCCCGAGCAGCAGCAGGGGCGCTGTGGAGCTCCCGGCCGGGCAGGGCAGGTGCGGTGCCTCCCGAGCAGCAGCAGGGGCGCTGTGGAGCTCCGGCCGGGCAGGGCAGGTGCGGTGCCTCCCGAGCAGCAGCAGG
>VZRO01002718.1:77691-136165 GCA_013397915.1 Daphoenositta chrysoptera
CTGCGGTCGCCAGTCCGAGCCCAGAAAAGCAGCTCCTCTCCTCCCGGTGTCCCACGGACAGTGTCAGTCCCAGCGAGGTGTCGCCCCCCGCCCACCGAGCCTCATCCTCACCACACCCAGCCATAGTCTTTGTCTTTTACAACAAGCTTAATAGTTCTGAGCACCCAGCCATTTGTCTCTTAGTAACAGGGATGGAGGAAAAATTCCAATGCCCTCAACCCCCAACACATGTTTATCTCATTTAATGGGATTTAATAGGGTTAAAGAATATTGGAAAGGGACAATTATAATGCCTATATTTGAAAAGGTAAAAGAAGAAATATAGAGTCATAGAAGAGGCATCCTTCTTTTAAATTTTAGTAAGCTTACAGGAAAAATATGAGATCACCAATAAATGTATGAAAATAAGGAGCAAACAAAACCAAATTTGGATTCATTAAAGCCAAATGGTATTCAACCTTTTGTGTGGCATTGTAAAAGATCTGTTTAAAAATAATAACTAGGAGACTGCAGATATTATAATTTTATGAAGGGATTTTGACACCAATTCACATGACATTCTCATATACAAATTAAGAAAATATACTATAGGTAGAACATTGTGTTTTATGATCTGCAGATCTCTTTTGTAGGGTTATTTCTCAAGGGATCTGTCTTGACTCTGGTTGTGTGTAGTGTTTCAATTAATGATTTGTCTGGTGATATAAACGCTGTATGCATGAAATACGCAGTTGATGAAAAAAAGTTGTGGTGGTTTGCAGGATGCTAAAGATAAAGATCAGAATTCATAATCTCCTAACACCTTTTTTCCCACTGAAAAAAATAGTCTTAGAGGAAAGTAAAAAGTATGAGTCAATAAAGACAAAGCAAGGTTTTACACATAAGTAGAAATAATTTTCTAACAAAATACAGGATGAGAATAACAGTTGTTCAGAAAAGGTCTTTGGGTTTATAGTGGATCACAAAACTAAATGCTACTCAATTATGTCATGATGCTACTCTAAAGACAAACCACACTAACATTTATCCTGCCTGAAAGACATGCAGTAAGTCTCTTTGCTTTCCCCAGGGCTGATAAAGCACCAGCTGAAACTCAGTGTTCAATTTGTGCACTGATTGTCAAGAATGATGGGGACTGACAGGGCAGAGTTCAGGGGAGATCAATATGAACTTTACAAAGAGGAATGAATGGGTTTGTTTAGCCAAAAAAAGGAAAGATCATAATGTTTATTACTAAAGCTTTCAGACACAAATATTGTTGCAATGAAGAAACAGGGACCAATCTTTCCTTCATGTCTTTGATGAATAGAACCTAATGAACTGAAACTGTAGAAAAGAATCAGGGTAGATATTAAAGCAAAATTTGAAGACAAATGTAACAGATTGCCTGGAAATACAGTTGATCTCCATATTTGAAGGTTTTAAAAAACTAACCATACAGATGACTGACCCAAATTCTTTTCAAGCAATTCCTTCCTTCTAGCCCTATTTTCAATATATTCTGTGAAGACTGTGAAACATCATCAACTGAGAGAAACACTGGAATATCAAGAAGAAAGAATAAGCTGCTTATGAAAACTGTTAGAAAGAAATGAGATTTAAAATAATTTTAAAACTCTTGGATTTAGGGACTAATAGGAAAACCTTCAGTTACAACCTAGAAGTTTGCTATCTGGAAATGAAACAATTAGAAGACCAGTGTGTGTTTGGTAACCTTACAGGGGTCTTCCATCATCATTTTTTGCTTTGAAGAAAAATGCTATGTTTTGATATATACTAAAAAGTATTTTCATTACTATAAAGGCCATTATGAAAGGCCCTTGTGACAGGCTCCTCTTCTAGAGAATTGTATGTGGTATCTCTTGATGATCATTAATATAAGAAATATTTAATTTTCATTTTGACACAAGCATAGAGTAACTATGAAGATAAACAGACAAATTAAAAGCTACCACATGGTCCAAAAGCAGTTATTCTTTACAGTATTTGCCAGACTAAGAGCTGGGACCAATAATAAGTAGATTAAGGATTGTAGAATTATTTGAATGGGAAGGGACCTTAAAGATCATCCAGTTCCAACCCCATTGCCATGGCAAGGGACACCTTCCACTAGACCAGGTTGCTCAAAGGAAACAAAGGAAGAATTAAAATGTTTATATAGTACTCAGGAACAAATAGAGGTTAGATCATCAACAAACTTACGCTAGAAATTTTATAAAGAAGATTTTATCAGATAGATTTTCAAAAACAATCAAAAAACTCCCCTGTCAATCAGAGAGGTAAAAATCCCCTCAATATAGTATGATATGCTTCTGACAGAGAGTGGTTCAGAATAATAGTTTTACTAAAATCATAAGAAATTTTTCAGCCATACATAGACATGCGTAATTCATATTTCCTGTCTACTCAAGGATCTACATGTATGAAAATGTAAATAAGTAGACCTTCTTTACAACAAGAGAAGTGTAAAATTATTTTATTATACCTACATAGGCACACACACTTTCCTCTTTTAACTTACCATGACTATTCACAGGTCTCATTTTATTCCTATAGCTTTGATGACAGCCTTGTTAATCAAGCAGTGATGTTAACCAAGTAGTCTTAACCTTTTCCAGCTTTCCCTATCTTTGCTTGTTGGTTCTCTGCTAACACTGTTTAGGTGGCTTCTCACTCATTTAGTACTTTTTGCTAAAAATCTCAGTGAAAATAGTACAGAAGTAATGCAGATTATTTAGAGAAAAAAGTTGAATTAGTGACATTCAATGTGACAGCGATGGCGTGCAAATTCCTCTTTCCATGTTTCATGAATGGCAAGGATTACAAGACACCGTATTTTTTCTGTTACCCAAGTGGCATACCCATAGACTGATGTCTAACTTAACCAACAGAAAGGAAACTTGTGATCTTTTCCTATATTATTATTATTATTATTATTATTATTATTACTAAAGTCATGTCAATATACTTTCAGACAAAAGTTATAATTGGTCTTCTAAATCAATTCAAGCCATCTTTCAGTTAAAATAGGGTGATTAGATCTATTTTTTTAAAATAATAATATTACATAGCCAGTCTTCATTATTTCTGGGAATTTCTTCTAGTGCTTTGAAAAATATCTGGAAGTAGAGCTCTACATTATAAATGCACTTCATTTGAACCAGTATGAAAATAATATTTTAAAATTTCACACTGTATCTCATAAGTCACTCAGAGAAAATATTTTTGTACTTTCACACCCTCATTATGAATAAAGAGCCAATTAATAGAAAATGCTCTGAATTATGAATTAGGACCAAATTAAAAATGCAAAGTTACAGAAAAACAATGACTGCTTGTTTTAAATTCCCCTTCCAGACAGGTAACCATTTTTAACTACATCTGCTATCCACAGTTGATCTATATCTTTATCTATTCCTATGGCTAATGAGGAACAAATTACTTATTACTCATGAATGACACTAACTACCCACTCTTGCACAGAAGAAGAATATTACAATTTACATTTAAATGAGATTTGAAATGTTAATGAACAGAGACAGTATTGTAATTATCTATAAAACTACTAATTACTTCAGAATCATACTCTATGTTTGCCCAGCAGCATTAATGAAGAACAGTTCAAGATTTGTAGAATAATTCCCAATAACAGGGGGTCAAGAATGGGCAAACAATGCCAGTATGTATTTAATATCATTTGATAGGAGGAAGATGGTTGTATGTGGTACACATACAAAAATACAAAAATATCTTAAGAAATCCCCTCAAAATAATTTGATATTTTCTTTAAGTTTATGTAGAATCTTGGATTTAAGGTGTGTTTCTTCCGTGTCTATCTGGGTCACTTGGGCCCAGATGGACATGGAATTTTGGCCTCTATTCCGTTTTGCAATGGTTAATTTCCCTTGGCCTGTTTTTGGTTGTTGCTTTTGTTGTTGCTGTTGGGTTTTTGTTTTGTTTTCTTAGATTTTTCCATAACTGTCATTTAAACATTCAGGAGCAGGGTGGTAAAGACATTCTCAGGAATACTCTGTGCACAGAACATAAAGATGCGTATTTTTTTGTTCAGCTTAAAAGGTCAAATTACTTTCATTTTTTTTCCCGACCAGTCATACTGATTTTACTGCATTCCTATCTCTATGGCAGGAGAAACCAAGAATCATTATTAATTTTTCCTGATAAAAGTAAATATTTTCTTTACTTAGCAAATCCAGGAAAGGAAGTTGGTATTTCACTGAGAAATATCATTCAGCTTAAAACAATTGTCCCTTGAGTTTTTCAACTTTTACTCATTTATTTCAACTCTTCTACACACACAGATTCCAGATATTATTAAAGGTTTGAGAAATTAACAAGAAAAATTAGTTCTTCAGAGGAATATAATTGAAATAATTCAGTAACCAATGCAGTGGAGATGTAGTAGAATGACACCTCAAACTTTGCATGATAATTCAAAAGGAACTTAATATGTTAATTTTCAATAGTGCGGAAGCACAAAGTTGTGACAAAGATAGCAAAGTGCAAAGGATTTAATATTTTTATTATAGAACATTGCTGAAAGTATTAATTTATATATTGTTAGTCTATATTTTTTGGTATTTAAATAATATAAAATGTCCATACATTAGTTTGAATGACTTTGTTTTCTGATACTGAAGTGATTTTACCAACTTTGACACTTCTTTCTGGTGATACACATATGTGTTTTCATACTGTTCTTCCACTAACTTAACAGTCTGCTCAGAGATTCCAGTTTCATTTTTGTTGTACCTCTTGCTCATTTGCAGTCCACTCTGTATTTCAAATTCAGCAACAATTTGTGATGCCTAGAAACATTTTTTTTCACTGAAGGTCTTATGAACATTGAAATGAGTAATTGATACTGAATTATGCATAGATTTAAACTCTCATCTCAGTCTATTTTTTAGTCATTATCACTATTACTATCTTCTGTTTCTCTTAATAACAAGTTAAATAAAGAAATAAAACAAGAAGACAAGAAGCTCCTAAGACTCATTTTTAAGAAGGTTAAAAGTTCAGCAGTCTCCAGGTAGACTAGGTCAATAACAATTCCAATTGCAGCATCCAGCAAATGAGCTTTAAGAAAGGTTAGCAGAGCTGCTCGTGATTAAAAATTAGAATAACAGTTGCAGATTAACAGATAATTACTCACAGCATTTGGCTAGAATATTTTGCATTGAATACAGATGACAGGTCTCTGCCCAGGCCAAAAAAAAAAAAGGGCATACTGGCAAAAGGATTTCAAACATTATAGTAAAAGTCAAGATTCTGGGGGGAGTCCTTAACTGACATTCAATTCTAGGCAGAAATTTCCCATCACCTGCAGCTCACAACATTAATGTAAAAATGAAATTCTCTTCTTCTCCTTCATATTTCTGCAGACAACATCTTTTGTGCAAAAAATGAACTCTCTGTACTATTCTCGATTATAACATGAAGAAGGCAACTGCAAATACCACAGCAGGTTAAGGGCCAGATCTCTTGCATCATAGTCTGGGTAGTAATGATAATTTTTTTTAAACAGTCCCAGTCTGGATGAAAAGCTTCTGCAAAAATCCAGAAACCTTGAAAAAACTACTGATTTGGAACTAAAAATTAAATGTACAGTTATCAGGAATATCTTGAAAAGGATTCCACAAACTGAGCTTTTAAAACATATGAACTCAACAGGCTAGGCATTCATGTTCATATTGGGCTAATAAACAACTATTGTACAACTGAATGAAAAAAGGTGGAAGGCTTTTCTTTTTATATTTTGGTATGCACTTTTAAAGTAAAAGTCACAGGAGACAGCCTAGCCAAAGGCCAACTCCTGTTTTCAATGCAAATCTAATGCAAAATACTCTGTGGAAGGAACACTTACTTGCTGCTGAAGTTTAGACACAAACCTTGTTGCAGCAGCTGCTCCCAACTATACACACACAACCTATTTGCATGTTATAAATAGAATAAAATGCATTACTTCTCTTGTTGCATGTGGCTTTCTCCTCTCTTTTTTATATTTTTATCTCACTGTTAGCACTTCTTTGTACCTCCACTTCTCTTCATCTGTCGTTAATTTTGATGTTTTAGTCAGGACCACTTTAGTCTTAGAGAGAAAAAAATAGGAACCAAGATGTATCTGTCTGTCTTCTTTATTTTGTCTCTGAAAATTCATTTCCTGTGAAATACCATATTCTGGTTGAACTGTATTCTGGTTTTGGAGTATCTCCATATCTGGTTTTCCATGTATAATTCATAACTGTTTTATTATTTTTGTTATTGCAAACTTTTCAAAGTTGTCTCCTCTTCCTGAACTCTGAATTGTGTAAACAGGTGATACTAGGCATAAAACAGATTTTTTTTCTTGAACTTTCAAAGGCTATGAAGTGCATTTGGAAAGACACAATATATTTCTTGAGTTCAGGATTTTATTTAGACAGAGTAGGTACTTTTATGTCCAATATGTATGTGACCTGCACACCTGATCTATGCAAAAAATTGAGTTGACAGGCACGGGAGACCTATATTTTATATTTGCATCAAATTACACTGTACATACAATTACAGAAATCACTAGCAACGTTTCATATTGGAGTTCACATTTTTAAATGATGCCTGAGTGTCTAGGTATCACTTTTCCATCCAAAATCTTTTTCCAGGAGTTTGGAAAACTAACCCAACTTTTTAACTTCTTTCTTTATGAATGCTTACAATTAAACTTAAGTATTCTTTTTAAAGGAGATATAAAAGTATCACTCTGCTCTAGACTGTCCATATAAAACTGAAACTATTCAGCTAAAACAAGCCACTAAAAAATCTCTTCAGCCAACAAGATGAAATGAAACTTTCAAGTCTCTCAGTGTCAAGAAAAAATTCTACAAGCTTCAAAATGGCAATGTTGCACACGAATAACCTGTTGACAGAAAGTAAATTCACAGCATAGTCATTCAGTCATTCATTCTTGCAATTTCCTTACAAGTCAACAATAGTCCCATTTTTTGTGGCTTTCCTATGACTACTTGAAAAAATTGACTATAGGAGCTTTCATTTCATATGAAAGAAGGTTTCTGAGTTAACCTCACCCAAATATCACCCCAGAGAAAATTTAGAGTTCAGGTAGAACTTCCATATACAAAACAACAATCCCCACAAAATATTGGTGCCAGTGTCTGTTCTGCATGGTGAATTTTAACTGTTTGTATTTTTCCTCTGATACATCTGTAACGCAATGAAGAAAGTGCAGACATTTTATCTACAACAGCTATGGCCTCTACAAAGTATGAATTTTTTAATGATGTGTACAGCTCCAAGGTGGAAAGAAGCACAAAATAAACTGCTTTTTATACCTACTGTTACTTTTAGAGCCTCTTTAAATTTTGTTTGATGACTTACAAAAGTCAACATATCCAATGCTTTTCTGACTTTAGTTCTGTAGAAAGTGTGGAAACAGCAAATGACTTTTCTTATCCAAATACTACATACCTGATCATAATCCCAAAACATGGGTTAGGGTAGTACCATTTCCACTAAAGCAGTTTACCATCTTGTCGCGTTCCACTGTGGGGAACTGCAAGGAGTTCTTTTAAAAAACGTATGGTTGGGAACAAAATGAAGCCAAAAGAGGCAAACCTTGTATCTTAGAACCGTTTATTGGTGACAAAACAAGAAGGAAAATGAGTTGTCTGAGCGAAAGAGGGCTAGAAGAGACAGAAAAGAGGAAAGGAAAATGGAAAAGGACTGGGGGAGAGGAAAGAGAGGGGACAGAGAGGAAAAGAAGGCGTTACCCCAGCGGGTCGGGGCAGCGCTGTCCAGGTGCGGGTGCCCGCTGCCCGCCTGCGGCCGGGCTGGGTGTGAGGGAGCCTGAGCGGCTCCCGGAGGGGCGCGGCTCCGCAGCGATGGCCCCGCACACGCGGGGAGTGGGCGCTGGGACGGGAGGATCAGGCCCTGGACAGGGTCACGGCCACCGCCTGGATCGGGGCGGGCACGGCCGGCGGGATCGGGGCGGCGGGATCGGGGCGGGCAGGGCCGGCCGGATCGGTGGAGCAGGGTTGGATGCAGGCAGCCCAGGAAAAGATGAGGGACGAAGCGGCGAGGCGGCGGTCAGGGCACAGGGAGGCAGGACAGGTGCGAGCGCCGACCAAAGAGGGCAGGAGAGCCAGAAGGCAGGCAGGCTGGGACCGGGGCAAAGGAAGGAGCGAGCAGGAGCAGCAAACAGTAGCGAGCCCTGGTGCAGTTGATTTTTTCACCCCCCGGCCCCTCCCAAAGCCTGGCCGCTGACAGGGAACGATTGGTCCAGTCCAAGCTTCCTGTGCCGTCCCTTGGTGGAGACCTGTTCACGACCTGATGTGAGAAGTCCCCCCACAGTGTCCCCTGCTGCTGCCTCACGGGAGGTGTTGCCAGGCCAAGCCCTCCCGGAGACAAGGCTTCTTCTGGCTGCCTCCTGCACGTGGCACACGGGCACCCCTCCTCCACATGCCTCTGACAACCATTGTTGAGGCATAAGAAAACTGAATTGGCTCCTCACACCTCTCTACCTACTTGCCAGAACTAATTGTATTTCAAAGACCTTGCATAAAATATAATCACTTATCACAAAGGTGCAGGAGACTCTACTGATGAAAACCTGCTCATTTAAGATGAACTGGGCCCGGCTGGTATGGAGTCAACTTCCTACATAGTGGCCCATATGGTGCTGTGCTTTGGACCTGTGACTACGCCACCCTCAATAATACACCAGTGTTCTAGCCATTGCTGAGCAGTGCCTGCACACTGGCAAGGCTTTTTCTGCTTGTCACTCTGTCCCCTCAGTGAGGAGGCTGAGGCTGAGCTGAGGTCGGGAGGGGACATAGCCAGAACAACTGACCCAGATTGACCCATGTCATATTCCTTGTCATATCATACTCAGCAAAAAAATTCTCAAGGGAAAGAGGAAGAAAGGGAGATGGTGGTTGTGACATTTGTCTCCCCAAGCTAGCTTTATGAATGCCAAGGCCCTGCGTCCCAGGTGGTGATGACTGGACATTTGCCTGTTGATGGAAAGTATTGAGTGAATTCCTGCTTTGCTTTGAGTGTGCAGATTTTACTTCACCTATTAAACTGTCTTTATCTTGATTCATAAGCCTTCTTGCCATCCTTATACATTCTCCACATCCCACAGGCAAGGGGAAGGAGTGAGAAGCTATGTGGGTTTAGCTGCTGGCCGCAGAAACACATTACAAGGCAAATAAAATAAAGTGTATTTAAACAAAATTAATCTCACAAACTTACGAAGTTGTGGATTATGTTGTCCAGATCTATCTGCATAGATACTCATGTACATTAATTCCAGAAGCCTTTGTGGATAGAACATTGCTCTAACTTAGAGGAGCCGGTGGGCTTTCCACAAAATGCCTGTGGGCCCCTTAGAAAACCAGGAGCCGTCTGGAAGCATTAGACAGGTAACCTACAGAGATATTCCCTCACATGCTCCAAAAACTTGTCTTTATCCAAGTTCCATCTTTGTGCTTGTCACTAGAGACTTTAGGAGGAAATAACGGTAGACCTGATGAAGCCCGTCATTTCTCTGAGCTGCAAACCCTGTTTTTGCCTGGAAGAATTCTTTTGGAAAAAGGATCAAACAAATTCAATGTAAATAATTCACTCAGTGTGAGAAAGCAACACTGAAGCTATGTGATAATGGGAGGAGTAAACTGGGTTAAAGCAGCACGCCTCAACAAACAGTGGACAGCAGAAAAAAACCTGGGACACAAGAAATACTCATCTAATCTGAAAATTTTTCACTTGACCATGTTTCCCAACTCTGATGTTTGCTTCCTGTGTGCAAGTTAATATTAAAAATTGACTGACATGACTGCTCAGATCAGTGAGTTTTAAACACCCAAGTAGTTATCCAAAATTAGTTTTGAGTTATATATTCACACAGAAATTACAGTAGGTTTCATACTGGCCAGTTAAATCAGTCACTCAGACTCAGGCAACTGGAACAAAATAGATAAAATCTGTAGCTAAAAAAGCACTTAATGGCTTTCAAATACCCAAACAAAATTTGCAGCTACCTACAAAGAAAGTACACAGAGATAGAGGTGCATCCATGCAGGAAATGTAGAACTCTTGATCATGTACAAAGGCTGCATTTGTTGAATAGCTACATCAAATACATGCACTATTGATAATTATCCATTGTCAGAGGCTGATGCAGTATGGTATACTCCCCTTCATACTACAGAACCTAATGTCACAAATTTAATTTTTCAGATGTTAGGGCCATATCTCTAAGGTATTAATTAACTGAGTACCAACAGCTTGTACAGTTACATAATCCTTCAGAAATATATAATTCTTTCTCTTAAAACTTGGAAGCTGTTCAAAAATGGTTAAAAAAACAATCACTCAGCTGTCACTTAAATTACATGAGCACTATCTTTCTATTCAACACTGTATGCAAAACCTATACTATAAGCACGAAAGCACTAAAATAAATTTAAAGTATCTCGAATCTTATGAGCATCTGGCTATTCCTTATCTTGCATGTCTTAGGACGTACCAGAGCTGCTGCTTATTTTATCAAATGTGTCAACTTCAATCACATAATTTTGTCTTTTATATAGAAATTTTGGTGCAACCATTTTATTGTATCTCATTATATTTTACTTTTTTCATTTCACTGCATCAAATGTTTTTCAGTTTTCCTGTCATTATAAAATACCATCCACAGCAATGTAAATATTTGTTATTGAGCTCTAAATGGTGACAGGAACTTGAATCATAACTGCAACCATGAGTGACCAGGTGCAGAATTTAGCAGAGTGGATCCGGGGTTGTGGTCCAGCAGACTCCAGGAGCTGGGAATCACTTCTGCCGGAGCCTGGCCAGGTCCATCCAGAAGTCTCACTTTCCAAGACCAATAAATGAGGCTGATGCTTTCCATGTTGTGTGGTTCTACCAGAGGATAGGCTGTGTGTGGATCGTGGCCAGATGCTGTGTAGTGCAGATAGCTACACAGGGCGCTGCCTTTTGACAACACCTCCAGAATCTGCATGAAATCTTCTCCCCAGCTACCAAGGCTGATGCTCACTATAGAAAACTCAGATTCCTTCAGATTGTGCCATAGCCAAGCCTGTTGACATTTCTCTGTGTTGAACTATAACAGCTCTCTTGTACAGATTCTGGACTCCAAGCAGTAACACAGTATGTGTGTTAGCACAGAAGCAGGGACATAGAAAATCCTGGTAGTTAAACCACAGAAGAAAGCAGAAGAGCTTGAGGTGTCAGATACCACACAGGGACAGCAAATGTGATATCTCCTGGAGTGGAAAACAATGAACAAATCTCTTGTGAGCTAATGGTTGGGTGAAATAATGGCAATAAAGATGGAGAATGGGCATTTTATACAAGCACTGCTTTCAAATGTCTTCCTCGCTTTTCTCACATCCTGTTTCCTGATGAAGACGCTTCAAAGTTCAAAACAGGAAAGGTAATCGGGACTAACTTTAAATTAGACTTACTCTTTATTTGCATCTGAGTACATAAATTATACTCCCTGACTGTGATCAAAGCTACACTGAGTCTGTACATACCTTCTGTACAAAGAAGAAACAGACAAAACCCTGGCTACACAGCATATGCTATCCTTGTGCAGTATGTCAGAACATGTGGGAGAATGAGAGGAGCTCAGGATACTGGAATTATATCAACTGTCTCCTCATGACAGAGGAGAGGTCTAAAAGTTCAGTGCATGAATCTTATTGCCACCTGCTCCTATATTTTCAAACAAATTTTAATTTTGGTGTAAGTACATTGACTACAGTGGAGATAAAGCTAAATACCTTAAAGATGATAATCGGTCTCTGTATTTGAAATTGTAAAATTCAGCAGATCTAATAATGCAGCACTGACTTCTGGAAAGGTCATGATTGTTTAATGTACATGCAACACACATTGTACTACATTGTGTTATAGGAAAAGATAATTCCATGCATGATAATTCACAAACTCATAAAAAGAGTTCATAGTGTATATCCTTACGCTTTTGTTACACCTTCCAACATTTACATTTAAATATTTTAAATTATTTTATATACCGTGTCTTATTGAGACAGAAGGGGTAACTTGAATATACAGGCAGCCGTAAGCCAACAGTGAACATGAGTGACATGCAACAGCCTTTAGCCTTCTGACTTACTCTTCAGCTGAACAGACATGGCATTATTTTGTTATGATTACCAATTCAGAACATATTCATAACTAGCAGATGTTTTCCTCTTGGTTGCTTGGCAATTAAGGGATGTTGCTGCAGCTGAATTTTGCACCTGGACAGCAAATGACCAAACCAATTCTGTAAAACCTTTGACTTACAAAAATTGTCCCTTAGTGCAAACGATTATTCTGAAACTAACACTAGATCTATGTGTCAAAGATAATTAATTAATCACAAATCACTGGTGAATGTAATCAGATAGCATTTAATTTCCAACCACTATGTAAGTATTAAAAGAACACAGATAGAAGAAAACAGGATGGCATTCTCCACGGCTGCTGCTAGTTTTAAAAAACTCAGCCGTATGTTCAGTTTTAGGTACATTGTCATTTTTTCTCTTCAACAATAAAACAAAATAAGTGTGCATCCATTAGGAAAAAATAGCGTGCAACTGGCTAGCCAAAGGCTATTTCTTGTTACATACCTTCAAAGAATAGCAAGCAAGGCAAACATCTGATGTATAGCTTCATGGTTTAACCACGACACAGTGATTATGAAAATACAACAGTAAACTGCCTGGGAGGAAATGCCTTAGAAAGTGAAACAAACAAAGCTGAGGTGAACTATTTGCAAAAATAATTAAAAAACATCAACTTGTGATACTAACCAGCTTCCATAAACACTTAGCAAATTCTGAAAGCAAGGATTTGTATGTGCCAATCTGACGGCAAAGACATGTACAAGCCACGTTGTTCTATTTGGTAATAAAGAGAGAACAACAACAACAAAAAAATTTTAATGTTTCTGATAAGAATCACTACACGGCAATCACAGATTTCTGAGCTGCACTGAAATACTTGAATATCAGACACTTGGACTTTCAGACAGTGCTCCGAGCTATATTTCTGCTATATTAATGAAACACTTCAAGGTCTGAGAACAAAATTCTGCCTCTTTATCCTCTCTCTCTATCCTAAGACCAAAACAAGCAGTCTCATTTTTGTTTTATTCAAGGGGTTGATGGTAAGAGAATTACTCCCTAGTATTTTAAAACAAAAGGTCAGAATGTATAATTTAAGATCTAATAAGGTTTGATGGAATTGAGACCGTTGGAAAGTAGTTTCATGCATGCATACTTAACGTATATTCAACATATATATTGCAAATATAGGTTAGTTCCTTTCTATCAAATAAAAAAAAAACATTAATGAAGGAAGAGCTTGAAAGAACATGAATGGTTGTTTCTTTATGAAATAGCACAAAGCACAGTTAAAGAAAAGGTGACAGACCAACAGTCAGTACTGAAGCAACTAAACACAGCCTGCCACATGCCATCACTTTAAGATAATTCCTTTATTATGCTAGTTTAAAAAAAAACCCAACACATCACTAACACTCTCTGTGTCCAATCATTGCAAACTCATTTGTTATTCATTGAAACATCCATCAAGGATCAAAATAGATTCATTTTCTATTCATGATGCTCCCGTATGCACTTCTGCAGGTCTTGCACTGTATTTCGGCATTTAAATGATAGGCTGTACAGTGGGAAGTAGCATTATATATTAACACTTCGAATGCCACCTTGTAACCTAGTCCAGAAACACATACAAGTATATTTTGATCTGAACATTAAGTCAAACTCATTGCTTCCTGTGGCATTTTCTGAACATTTTAGCCCAGGATTCCAGGTGGTTTCTGAAGCCCTGAATCATCCACTTTAGTATTTAAAATTTACCCAGGCATACCATTTTTTTTTTACAGAAATTAGTAATATATGTTTGTAAGACATAAATGTCATAACAACAATCTTACATGCTACATTTAACTTTGTGGGGAAGATTGCATGTTTTGGAAGAATTGTGGTAATTTTGTTTAAAGGGATATCATGAAATTCCGTAGAGAGCTGGAAACAGTTTTTTAGAGGAATGGAATCATAACCTGGGACCGTCTTTTCAGCATAAGTAATAATTAGTAGAAATTAAAGGAAGGTATGAGGAAACAAGGACAGTAAAACAAGTAATAGCATAACCTGTGATTGCTTTTTTTTGTGTTGTCTGGCTGAGGTTTTCTACTCTGCAGCAGGACATAAAGGTCAATAACTTTCTTATATGATGCCATATAGACAGAGATAATTTTTCATCTTCTCCACATAAAGAGGACACTAAACTGTGTTCCTAGTTTTCTAGGCCTGTACACAGACCACCCCTACTGAAGATAGCAGCAACCACCTCTCTGGACAAGTAATGTACCTCAGCTCTCTTCCAAAGGCAGTATGAAGACTAAACAAACTGCTGCACGAGCATCCCAGCTGTTATACAGCACATTTTGAGGTGTCTTAATTTTATCACGTTTCACTCTGAGATCAAGGGCTTAGCACAGTATTCTGAAGTCCAGCTCAAAGGCCAGGTGGCTCAAGTTATATCCCATGGGGCTTAAACACCCACAAGTGTGCTCCTTTCCTTACAAACTGCAAGGACAAAACAGATGTACAAAGCCACTAATCAGAATGGCAGAATTCCTAATTCATTTGATACTGCAGTAAATCTCTGCAAAAGTCATAAAATCAACATATTACAGAAAGCCTGATCTCTGTGGTATAATCTTAAATATATAAGCAATCTTTTTCTTTATTTTTCTTACCAGTCACTATAAGAAAACCCTGGTAGAAAGTTTAATGAATAAGCACCTTGTAACAATTTTATACCTTATTTAAAAGTAAATATCTTCTGTTAAATTTACATAAGAATTCTTATATTAAATGATATAGAAAATACGCCTTATTCATATTCAGTATACCTCAAAATTGATATGTCACTGACTACTTTTTTCAGTAGTTTGCCACTGAATTGCACATCTGAATCTTTCCCGTCCTTTGTACAATGACAAGTTTTCAGTGACTTAATTCAACAGCTTAAGTGACAGGAACTTAAAATTTTAAAATACATATACCTACACAGACACTGAATTTTTAACTTCTTTGAATTTGAATAAAATGAGATACTAAATCTTCGCATGAAATATTTATTCATATTAGAAACAGACAAAAAAGGATAGCTCATGCATAACTCAGAACAAAGCAACCATATCATGCAAAGAAAAAAGGAAGGGTTATTTCTTGGCTTTCCTCACATTTTATAGTGGATTATTATTCCTAAAACAGAAAGGACAAACAAAATAAAATAAATAATAAATCTTTGTCCTAAGGTTTTCTGACTTTTGTTTATGCTTCACCATAATGTGTTTTTGAACACCTCTTATCCAAGAATAATTGCTATGCTATATAAGTCTAAAAATAAAGTTATAATAAGTTTTATTTTATAAATTCAGTGAAGAACTTGGTGTAGTAGAGAAAATGCTATCTCCCCTTTAGATAAATGAAAAATAATTGACCATCTTAACCTTTATTATAAACAATTCTTATTGAATTACTGTCAAGACCTACCAAGCTGCCAGGTTGTTCCTGTGAGGAATTTATTAATTTAAATTTTAATTTTTTTAATTTTAAAATTTTATTTAATTTATAATTTAAATTTAAAAACAGAGAGTTAAAATGCAAAACAAGAAGTGTTTTGTTTTTATGAATACCTTTAGGCCTGAATTCAGGGAACAAACTTTATTATGCCCAAACACATCACTCCACACACTAGGTGTGCAGTGGTTTGCTGCCCAGCAATGCTGTCCAGGAGGCCACATTCTTACGAACATGCTGCTATTCAAGATAATTCAAAGACACATGTTACTGCAACAATATGGCTGTACTGCTATCAACATCCAAGATAACCAGTTTAAAGCTGAATTAAGCCTGAATGTAAGATCCTAAGACAGACTTTAATATTTCACATGATTTGATAAATTCGGAACCTTTTTCTGAGGTTTTGACCAGTTTTTGTTGATGACATACACACTACAACTGCTTTTGCAAAATTTCTCCAGCAGGAGCACCAGCTGCAACATTCCTTGCTGAAGCTGTACACTGCTGCCTGACCAACATATTCTGCTGCTTCTCATTCTTGTACGCATACTGAAATATATTTTTGCCTTTGCCTATCCTGTAAAAAAAATCTTACCATTAATTGCTTTGCCAAATATAAATTTAAAGGAACAGAAATGACTTTGTATACAATTGAAAGAACTGAAAGTTGGTTCACATCACCTCTAAAAATTAATAACTTTCACCTTTGCAGGGAATGGAATTAACTCATTGGTTTGAGCCACACAATATTCATTTAATGAAAACACTAGTAAGGTTCTGTAACCATTTTTGCATTTTGGCCAAGTTTGTCCTGATCGTTCAGCCCACTAGGATTTTGAAATATTTTATTTGAGTCTTAAATAGGACATTGAATAGATAGTGAAAAAGTAATGTTCATTTATAAAAAAATACTGTATGTGTTATTATGAGATCTTGGTAACAAAGATGCTTTTTTGAATAAAAATATGATGAATCCATTTCTACTCGATTACACTGCAGCTCAAAAAAAATATATCTTTATGGATACAGAATTGTATTGTCACAGAGTTTTTAACTGAAATAGTTATTTTTCTAACTAATTAGCACCTCCAACATTGCAAAACTATTTTCGGTCTTTACAGTTGTTGGTATCTAACAAAATAAATTCTATACCATGGAACAGCTAACAGAAATCAAAACTATATTGGTAGAACAGCAAGTAACAGATGTCTTAAGATCTGTTTTAGTATGAGAACTCCAAAACAAATGGGGAACATAATGAGACAACTTGATAATAAATTCAGTTCAAACTCAAGCATGCAGTAGTTGAATTCAGTTGGAGCTGTAGCAACTAATGGTTTGTCCCCTTAATACCTTTTCTTTAAAAAAAAGAAAAAAAAAATGCTCTATTTAGCAGCCATTTGAATGTCACCAAGTCTGAAACAGATGTTTATAATGCTGACAGTGCAATGTGCAAATTTCTGTTTATATATATATATACACAGAATTTTTAAACTAAATGTTAGAAAAATTTTGCACCACTAAGCTATATTCATGTAAACTCCAGAAATTTATTACTTTGAGTAAGAAGTTACAGAAGTTACAGAATATTAGGAGTTGGAAAAGACCCACATGGATATAGTTCAACTCCTAAGTGAATGGCCCATACGGGGATTAAACCCACAAACTTGGCTTTATTAGCATCATGCTCTGACCAGCTGAGCTAACCTCAGAGTTGAGATCAACATAAATTAGTTTTCCGAAGAGAAGGCTGAATTATTCCAGCACGAATGAGACAGACAATCCTCAGATATGGCCAAGAAAAGCATCTAATGGATTCCTGGGTATTCCTCCATCGTACATTTTTAACTTTGCTATAAAGCATATAAACTCTGGAAAACTTCAGAGGCCTCATGGCTAAGCATGAGGCTTTAATGACCATCTAATTTAAAGAGTGGTCATGCTTATGGAAACAAATTTTGTTTAGTCTGACTCTATCACCAGGGAGACAGAAGGTACCAGCAGGAGAGAGAGAGAAAGGAATAAAAGGATGACGCAGCTCCCTTGTCCCCTGAGGCAGGCTGGAAACTCGAAGATACAGCGCCTTTAGCTATCCAGCCCTCTGCGTGGCTCCTCTGCATCCAACCTAGCTGCAGCAAGACTCTTGACTGGGCCAGGATGACATAAACACATGGAAAATAAAGTTCTTAATTCTTCGTCTCCTCAATTACCACTGCTTCACTCTAAGAAAATATGACGATGCTACACATACAGATGTTTTTCCATCTATTCCCATTCTTCCTCCAGGTATGAAATAAGGGAAATCACAGTTAATGGATGGCAGTTTAAATGCTGGGATTCCACACCACATAATCACAAGTGATAATAATTTTCACCAATAATATTAAGGACTCAAACACAGACCATTGGAATTAAATAAAAAAGAATGTATGCTCTAGAATGTGGGCATTGCACTGAGCAGCTTTGCGTGCCATTGAGCAGGGTAAAGAAGTTACAGCCTCCTTTAAGTAAAGATAAACTAAAATTAAAAAATAGCATAAAAGACTGAATGGCTTTTGTAAACTCCTGAAGTGTAGGAGAAAGATGCAAAGTTCATGTTGGAGGACTACTAGGATGTGGCAAGACCAAAAGAAAGACAGTAGTTTCTTTCTAGCAAGAGGTAGCTGAGAGATAAAATATAATTCCTACTTCAATTGCTGGGGCACCATCTGCATCTGCATCCAGTCTCTCCAGGTTTATTTTATTGAAAAACTGAGGAGAACAAGCTTTTCTATTACTTCCTTTTTTCATACATACTCTGCCTTACTCCATTTCTCTATTTTGAAATCACTATGATATTCAAACCTAAAAGCCAAAACACAGAACAGTAGTACGTTTCAGCTGCTGTATTACAGCAGTGAAATTTCACTTGGTTTAAGATTAGAGCAGAACCAAATAAACCCCAAAAAAACCCAAAAAAAACCCNTTATTGAAAAACTGAGGAGAACAAGCTTTTCTATTACTTCCTTACTTCCTTCTGCCTTACTCCATTTCTCTATTTTGAAATCACTATGATATTCAAACCTAAAAGCCTAAACACAGAACAGTAGTACGTTTCAGCTGCTGTATTACAGTAGTGAAATTTCACTTGGTTTAAAAANTGACAGAGATTTCCCTTTTGCAAAGCATCATTAAGCCTCTGTGCCTTCAAACTTTCTTCCTCCATCTACACAATAAATTGCCTACAATATCACTGGAAAAATACGTATTATGAAAGACTGACCAAAATGTTACCTCTGCATGCTGAGAATCTTGTTTCATTAGGAAACTGTCCCAGTGATACCACTAAAGTAATCCAAGAAGTTATAGATGTTCAGAACATCATAACCAGTGGATTTGTGACTAATCTGCCTTGTTGCCGGTATCATCTTTGTCCACTGAAGTGGGTCCTTGCTGGAACTCCACACCTATCAGTGTCAACATATCTGTGAAAATCCTGTCTGTAGAGCAAAGACCTTGAAGAAAACTTCCTAGTATGCCTATACTTTCTACAATGCTTCTCAGTTTCAGCCCATTGTGTGATGTCTTTAAATATGTGCAAAGGGAATAGAAAAAAATAATGATACAGGAGGAAGAAACAGCAAAAGTGACAGACAAAGGGCAAGTAGTGAGGAGCACAGTGGTATGAGCTGAAGGGAAGAAAGCCTGACTGGTGAGAGACAAAAAGACCAGCACTGATAGTGAAAATAAAGAGTCAATAAAGTCACTGAGAAGAGTCTCACATGTGGCTGTGGAAGCTTCATTTCTTTTTTCAGATGGTTCCTTGGGGCATACAGGAGGAAAGCGCAACAAAATACACAGCCAACAGTTATTTCCATCCCGTTCAATATCCAGTCACATATAACCTCTGACCTCTGGCTTCAAACAGTCTTTGGGACTGATTTCAAAGTTGTGTCTGACATTTCCTATTGTTTCTCCTTTCAACCAACAGCATTGCATTCTCCTGCTTTGATGAAAAACCCACGTGATCTAAGACTTAGGTTATAAATGCCACTGCTTTATATCTCATGCATTCCAGCTACACTATCACCTGGATTACTTTTTCCATGCTGTACATCATTCTTAAATCCTACTAACTGAAGAGTCCTCAAGGACACTGTAAGACAGAGATAACCCAATGCACAGTGACACAAGGACTGATACGCCCAGCATATGGATCAGCAAGAAGAGCAGTTTTCCTTAAAGCAGAACACTGCCTGGCAGGGATAAGTAGCTAGCAGTATGCCATGCACAATTAGAGAACACACATACAATTTTCAGCAATGAAGCTTCAAAGTTGGAAATGTTTTAACTTTTTTCAGTTTATAACTGAAAGGGTACGTTAGGCCTCCATGAATCACTGCTGCTGTACAGAGCAAGAATGTCATGAGAATGTTTTCAATAGCAGTGTAAATAACTGAAGGTGCTACTATCCTCTTTGCAGAATTGGTGTGTGTATTCCTGAAACTGTCAACCTATGTACATGGGAAGTTATTACAGACATTGGATTTCTACTCGCCAATGCTCTTCCCAGATATTTAAAACACTTAAATATTCCTATTAAAATCCCATTCTTAAAATTGCATAAAACTACCTAAAGAGCTGTTCTTTGGTCTACTCTTTCTACTGAAACTAAGAGCAAGACCACCATCATAAGATCACTGAGTTAGAACAAATACCTCAGGCTCCTAAGCAAAGTCCCTTGCTATGGAACATGCTGTGTGATTTAAATCCCTTTCATAATCTAAGACACCTCCAAAAAAAGTTAAAAAAAAAAAAAAGATAAATGAAAAAATCACAGCTTCCTTCCTAACAATTTTATTTGAAAGGGACATTCCAGAATTTGTTTGTTTAAAAAACTAGGAATCTTCCAGTTTATGAATTATATGTATTCAGAGTAAATCAATACCCACTTATTTGGTGTCAGCATGGCTCTTTAGACAGACAGTTCTTTTCTTCACAGTGTTTACACCTGATAGGTTTGCGAATTTCACTCACAACTCTTCTTAGCCTTTGGTTTGCCAGAGTAAACAACCCAAGCCTTTTTAGTTGGAGGGGGTTTGGTGTCTTACCATTTTCTTGACAGCGTTCTGCACTTGCAGCTGCTCGATCTCTAGTTTGTCTGTCATCTTTGTTTCTGAACATAATGTTTCATAATTTTTTTCATCAAGATCTTAATAGCACCAATTGTCTCTTTTTCTTTTTTCTTTTTATTTTAAATATAACATAGTTCTAATTGCATTCTTCCCTTTTTGCAAATGCATCACAATAGCAGTTTATAGCTGCACCAGCATACTAAGACTTACCCTCAGTCACTTATTTCCAGATTAGGAACTCTCAATGGAAAAAGCCTAAATGGCAAAAAGAATAAGAGCAATGAAAACAAAAAATTAGTGACACAGAATCTAATAGCAAACATTGTCTCCGTAATATATTAGTCTGCTTTTGTGTCCTCCAACTTCATTTTGTCAGCAGATTATGCTGGAAATGTTTCCCTGCTATTAATGTAAGGGTCATTAATGAAAACATTTAAGAAAATTACTCCCAATGCTAACCTTTGAGAAACACTAATGATTTCCCTTTGCTTGATATTTCTCCTTTCAGCATGAATAGTTGCATTAGCCAATACTTTATCCTCCTTTTTAATAACCTACATTGCTTTCTGTAACTTCTAATTTAAGACATAATCATGTAAAATTTTCTACGGAGGGCTACATATAGGAGGTCTATCTTATTTTTGCTGGAGGAAAACCTCTACACTATGCTATATCACATTGACCTCCGAACCTTTACTTTTTCTCCTGTTCAAAGTGTCATGATTGCAGCAGTGGCATTCAAGCTTTTTCAAGAAGAAAAAGCTTAACTGAAAAGCAGAAGGGATGAGATCCAAACCAGCAGTGGAAGGAAAGAGCAATGACTAAGGAGAGAAGAAAGGAAAGAGCAATGACTAAGGATAGAAGAAAAAATAATGACACTGCTATCTCAGCTGTTAACATTCTACTGGAAGATATGAGGTGCCTATTCTTCAACCAGCAGGAACATGTTCCTTGATGTCCTTTCTCTTGTGATCAGAATATTATCAGCAGAAGATTACTGGGGCTGATAAACAACTGTGTCTCACTCCTATCAGGAAAAAAAATCATGGTGCAATCAGGATATACATTTGGAGCTGGCTTCTTTACCAGTAAGAGAAGAATCCAATGCCCACCATCTCAGTTAGCTTTGGAAGGAAAGGTAGGGCCATTGAATTTAGAGGGTGCTCCAATAGGCTCTTCAGTCTGGACATTGAGGGAAATCAGCACTGAGGATTACATCATGCAGAGTTCATGCTCCATAACTGGGAATCAACCAGAAGACTATATATGTAACTTGATGTGGACAGCCATCCATCATCCATCAAGACTGCCAGGGAAGCCATAGGTATAGAAACAACAGCTAATCAAAGGGCAGGGAACTATGCTTTGAACTTGGAAGTCACAAAACTGATCTTACAGGTGTCACTTGTTTTTCTTTCAGTATGTTTTTTAGCCTAGATATGTCAGGAAATGATGAAGGTGTGCATACATTGCAGTACATGTCTGTCAGGCACAGAACAAGTAGCACATTTAACTTCTGAAACAGATGACCAAACTGGTTAGACTTACTATGCAATCTGACAGGTGCTCCTACACAGTGAATGAAAGATCAGAGCATGGGTATAATCTTTAGTAAAAGCAGAAAATGCAAATGAAATTTAACCCTGTTTCTCTTTTTAAGTTTCCAGAGGCTGAAGTGTTCACAGTACAAACCTCTTCATTTTGGTTACAAACCCAACTTCTTTTAAAGAAAGAATTAAATCCAAGTAATTGTATTAAAGCACTGTTGTTTTTGCAGGCTTCCACTCCAGATTCAAGAACAGTCAGAATCCTAAGAAGAGGGAGTGTCTACTGTAAGGGAAATGCACATAGATATGTATGTATATATATATAATTTCACTCTTGCACATATCCCTGTAATTAAACTTCTATAAACTTAAGACTTTGAAGCTATTGTTACACTGATCTTTCTTAACATAAAGGTTTGATTTAGAACCTTAAAAATTCTTTAGACATACAAGATATTAGTTTATATTCTTTATATACAAAGACCCGAAAAACGCAATCACCTATGGGAACAAGCAATCAAAATAAATTGTATGAATTAAAAAAATGCAGTAAGCCCTCTATATAACTCAGTCATCAAGACAAATGGCAGTAGCTCATTTGTAGTACAATTGGAATGCTTATTTTCCCTAGCATACATTTTGACACATTATTTCTCACATTCTGTTAAACCCTGACATATTTCAACCTTCTTAAAAAATATTCTTACTTTTAAAACAGAGTTTGTATTTCCTAAATAATATACAGGTTTGCTTTCAAATTTCCATTTCAAAGGTTCAATTAATTCAAGTGTAAGCTACAAAAGCTACTCATCATCCAATCTGACTATCAAAATGTGGAGGGAAAAGTAAGTTAATTTTCTTCTATTCAAGTTTTAACAGAAGAAACAGAGGTTCACATCAGATGAAAGCTTCCATTCTTTACAGGTTTTTCTTCTTGCTGTCCCTGGCATACAAATGGCCAAAAAAAAACCAAAAAAACCCCAAAAATATCCATTAATAGCTTTAACATCAAACTTAAAAAAAAATAAAAATTATAGTTGCTTAACCTAACTATGACTTTGATGAATAACTCAGAAAAAAATCCAGAAAATAAAGCTTCTATTTTATAGATCAAATCCTTCTGGCTCAGTGATAGACAATCTTCAAAGGTAGCAGAGCTTTGGTAAGGTTTTCTCTGGATTATCCTAAGCTTCTTTGATTTACTTGAAGTTCTGAAGGTCCAGTGGCCCATAGTCCCTTGAATATTCTTATTTGGCACATTTTGCTGTAGAGGGCACAAGTTATGGGTCTGCAAAACTGTCAGTCCTCCTTTGTGGACAGTAGTCTTGTTCCTTGCCTAAATTTGGCAGCTTTAACAGGAATCTCAATTCTCAGCATAATCTGATTTCCCTTTATGGGAAAAAAAAAAAAAAAAAAAAAAAAAAAAAACCAAAAAAAACCCAAAAAAAGCAACACTACAAAATCACATAAATACAAACCAAAACCAACTCAATGTACAGCAAGGGAAACTATGTAGCTTCAGTCCTATACTTCATCTCTTCCTTTCTTAATATAGATATTAGTATGATAAATATGCTAATCAAAATAAATGTTTCTCAAAGAAATGAACAAAAAATTTAAACCCATCAGTCCTTAGCAAAAAGATGAAGTGGCCAGGTGTATGCTTATGACAACTGGGGCATTAACAGTCAACAACAGTAAGTCCCTCAAAAGGTGACAATAGTTACGAGAAGAACGTCTGGTCAGAAGATATGGAAAGTAAAAGTATATTTCTCAGATCGATGATGTAGCAAAAAGGGGAGGGAGATATGTGGGCTGGAATCTCACTAGCAAAAAAGTTTGGAAATGTCTCTTTCCTCTTCATGTTACTTGGGCCCTCACCATGCAGTTCTCTACTACTGCATCAAAAACTGAAGGAGACATATTCTGCACCACAGCTCTATTTCTGAGCTTCAGATAATCTGAGCAACTGGTAAAGTTATGAATTCTATGAATATGTAAGGCACAAGAGTCAATCACATTGCCTCACATTTTAGAAGTCTCAAGTGACTTTCCATTTCTGGAAAGGAAACTGGTGAAAATTAAACTAGACCACAGAGAAAATAACTGCTGAAGTTTCATCAAGGCTTAATTTGCCTGGTTATTTTCTCTTCAACTCCATGAGTTTAAGTTATGACTCAGTCTAATTTGGCTGTACAAGTGAATAAGGATACTACTTAACACTTGATGGAAAATTCCCTGAGCCAGCTGTAACGTTAAACAACAGAGATTATAATACAACCACAGCAGCCAGTGAACTTCTTTATATAATTTTGAATTGTGGTCACTGCATTTCTTTTTAATTAAAAATGGGGTTAGCCAAATTCCAATTAAACAAGAAAACTCTGGTCTTAAAATTGTCCTGATAAGTACTGGACATAGGTGTCTCACAGTCTGCAAATACTTAAAACAGAAAACTAAAATATTTAAAGAAGGACTGGTCTGGAATGATTACAATATAGATACAGACAGCTCTGAAAGTTGACATTTTAACTTGTGTCCAGGTGATCCTTTGGCTAATCATCAAAAGCATTATGCAGTTTAATACAAGTAGCTTAGAAGCTGAAACTACACAATGGTTTTGTATTTTTTCAAGCTAAATTTAGCTGTATCTCTAATGTAAGTATTACACTTAATCACAATTCCTTTTGAGTGGAACATGAGTAGGTTTTTCTAAGCATTTAGGACTACCCAAGCCCTTATCAATGTTTCAAATCCTAACATATGCTAATACTGTTAGTCATACTGATATCCTTCCATAAAGGGTTTGAAATGTGAGCATAAATATGATGAGCTCAGATCATCCCTCTCCAAGGATAATGTAAAGAACAAAAAGCAGAATTAAAATCAGCTCATATTAGAATGCATAAAGAACAACTTAAGTATAGAATAGAAACAAAGTTCTGTGATGCACTGGAGAAAGTTGGATCCAAACTCAACTGCAGCTCCTTAGGGTAAGATTTAAAATGATCAAGGACAGTGGATTGTTTCTCCAGTAATGTATCATTGTTCGCGTATCACAAAATCTGCAGTTTCGTCAGCACCTGAGCCAAGTGTATCATGGAGCTTCAAGGCCTGTGACACTTCTCCTCAGTGTTATGTCTGTGGGAGCTCTTGTCCCCCAGACTAATTCAGCAGCTCCCCTGCTGGGAAGCAGGGGAGAAAGAGAGGGGCAGGAGGGATATAGGGAGGGAGGGCGGAACGGAGGGAGAGAGGGATCTTCTATAGTAGACAAGTCTCTTTTAATTTTCTCCCTTCCCTGCATCTTTTCTTCTCCTTTTCTTTGCCTAAACTGCAATGCTTACAGATGATAACACTAGAATGGGAACTTCAGGACAGTTGGCAAATAACGTATTAAAACAGCAGTGTCATTAATTAGTTTCCGGAAGATCATGTCCATTACATTTTCAAAATAAAAGGGAAAAAAAATCCCTTCAACCCAAAGCTAAGGAATCAGATTTTCCATAAGCTTTCCCTGGCAAAGAAAAAATTGTCTAAACTAAACATACAACAAGATGGTTCTTAATCTGCTGCTACATTCACAAGATAAAGCTTTGATTAAAGGACATTAAAATCCCACATCATATCCACAGGAGTTTCTCAGAGAGCCAGGAAGGCTATAAAAAGACTAATATCATGTTAGGTCAGTGGACACAATAATTAAATATTACTTTTAAATAAATGGATCTAAATTTTGTTATCTGTGTGGGCTATTTAAGAATAATTTATCATTTTTTCTTATATTTATAACTCAAGAAATTTAATGGAAAAAAGGTTCATTCTTTGCTGTTTATATTAGGAAAGACAAAGTAAGAGAAACTTCACAATTGACTCTAATGTAATGAATTATCTCATAGATGTGTACTACCTGCATATTATTTAACTTCCATCAATAAACACAAACACTGAATTAAAAATTTAAGATCCTGATGGAATATGCATTTTCTGTCAGGAGTTATAACTTCTGAGCAGCAACCGGCAAACCAACAATTTTTTTCACCAGCATTGAAAATAAATTCAGCCAAGGACGGTAACTGGCGAACCATGAAATTGTGCACTTAAGTGGACTTCACACTGACAACAGAAATGCCAGATGAAATTTATATAGGCCTGCTAGTATCACATCTGCTGAGTCTTATTCTCCAGAAGCTTCTTACCCAAAATCCATTTCCAATGAATACAGCAGTCTAACCATTTGCTGTATCGATGCCAGTTTTCAGCATCATATTGATCAAATTCTTTTTCCCTGAAGTTTCAACATGAGAAATTATTCCCTTTATCCCAAACTTTTAAAAGGAAGGTGGCAGCTAATATTATGTATGAATGTTAAGAACAAAATAACTGTCTGTACCCCGTTAGAATTTTGGGAATTTGTTAAAAACTAACCAAGAAAAAAACCCAAACAAAATATAAAACAATATGGACTGCAAAACTAGACCATGAGAGAAGTTGTATTCCAAAACACAAAAAAAGTATTCATATATACATTATACTGATATATTTATATAATTAGCAAATACTATTTAGAAGATAGGTAAGTATGCTTGGTTTAGAAAAATGATGATTGATAACATTGGATTTATTTTGCAAATTTTTATTTCTCACTTTAGCATTCACTTGGAAAGCAGGAAAACTTCACATGACTACTAGAAGAAATGGTAAAGTGGTATATAATTCATTAATCTGAAATAACACCAAGAAAATTCTCAATGCTCTCAAAACTAGTGTTTCTTCAATTCATTTATACTACTTGATTTACACAAGATATGGAGTGCTACATGGAAAACTACACAGAAATCTAAGACACGATTTTGCAATACAAATTAATAATGCAGATGATGTGAGAGCACCCTAAGATAAAAAAGCTGCAAACAGATCAATGTCAGAAAACAAATACATACTGAACAAGATCTTCTCTCTTCATCGCTCTCCTGCCAATATTTAATGCTTGTAACAATAGCCAGTTTCACTGATATATAAGTAAAATTTTCTTCTAGAACAATCTTTCCCCAAATAAATTCAGTCATCACAAATCCAACTACCTATACTATAGCTGTACTGCACAACTTTGACATTCTGCAAGATAAACACTGAAGAGAGCAAAGCACAGATTTATATGTTTATAAATTTGTAGCATCTCATCTGGGCAACCACTGTGACAGCAGAGTCTCTTGCAAGCCAGAGACTCTATCCAGAGACAGCAATCCACCATCTCCCTCAGTCACCTGCCAGTAAATGTGCACATAGATTCATGCCTGTGCACACCCATTTTGTCAACTGCTGAAGCAAGGTCACAAATCCAGAAAATGCTGTTCCAAATATTTGACCCAGTGGACCAGATCAAGTACAAATGACCAAAGAATTCTATTAATTTAAATTGGTGTATGCTGATTTATATCACACAGGACCCAATCCATTTTGAAAATGCTTTTTAAAACAAATTTGGAAGAAAGTTTCCAGCTCCAGCAAGCACAGCATAATTTTCTTCTCAGTGTATGTCCTCCCCACAAGTTGTCATCTCTGTACATAAAGATCCAACATACAAGCTCTAGGGAAAAAAAAAAAAAAAAAAAGCTAAAATAACTAGGAAGTAACTCCTTAGGTTTTCAAATTAATCAGTAGGAGCTTGGATCACAGTGCAGATTTAAATATTCCATTTAGAGGATTTCCATCTCTTTCTCCATACTGGGCAGGTAGAAAAGCCATCAAATTGTCTTGGTGCTCTTCCCAGCCTAGTAAAAAAAAACTTTATACTTAGCTTTTCATTTTGATAAATAGAAACCATAAAAATGAACTTTTTTCACACTTTGACATGACAAGGACTGTCCAAGCTATGGGCTGAACCACTATTACCCCTACAGAGTCTATATTTAGCCTGTACTTTTCCTGTAATCCCTGGTTGGTGACTACAGGTAGCTATCTCATTTAGAGCATGACAGCTCTGTTCCCTGATTCAATAGCTGTTAAATCTAGTTTGTTTCCTCAGCAGATTTTGCTATGTTGCTAGGTGAATTAAATGTAGAAAGCACTGTGAAGCCTTCTCTCTCTAAGCCTCAGATGATTTGCAAGGAAGACAGGATAAAATCTCGTATGGACTGCACAGTAATCCATCCTGTGAACAGTTTGAGTGCCCTTTACATTACTCTTGCCCCCTTAAATAATCAAAACCAGGGGAGTTACCATGGCCTCACTCCAAGGATGCTACTAAGCAACAATCTGTTAGTCTTAAACATGTTTTTCGGTATACAAATCTTCATAGTAAATTTCAATAAACCTATTAACCATATGTCAACACCAGCAGAAAAGTACACAAACTGTTAGATTCGCTCCTAGCACATTCTTAGTAGTGCAGACAGGATCTAGCTGGCACAGCAAGAGCTAGATGGCAAAAGTTATTTTCAAGAAGGGATGTCATTACAGCTGCATTACCCTCTGCAGCTGATCACAATACTGATATTTTTTATGGCCTCATTCTGTAAGAGCAAAAAAACTGTTCAATGACATTCTATACCAATCTAAGATAAGAGTAGGAAAATAGTCAGTATGTATCTATATTGGGGCTGCCAGATCTACTGTTATTTTTTAAGAGTTTCCATCTACATTTTCATGTAAATGGGAGACTGCAGCCAGCAAAAAGATACTGATGTAAATGAGGCCACTGTCCAGACAGTAGGAAGCCATTATGATTCCCATTATTACTCACTAATAGAATTCAAATCTAAAAATACAAAGACTATCTTTAATCCTTCTAACTCTTTCACCTCCCCAGAACCTTCAGTAGAGTATGCATTTCTCAACTTTCTTGGCACAGTCCAGTGCAGTCCATTGCTGGCTGTTAGAACAGCTCTCTAATTTTATTATGTAGGAGAATGAGCTGCCAGATTCCAAAGAGACCAGTAATTTACAGCACAGTTTCTTGCTAGTTAGCATGTGTTCACACCATCAAAATGTTACTAATGAAATTTGTGGGGGTACTTGAAAAAAAAATAGCAAAAAACCCAACAACAGACAAGGTACCCATGATTTCAAGTAAAAGTTACAAATATTGATGTCTACCAAGTATATATTAAGATGAATATGTTCCAAAGCTTTGCAGAGTCCTTTCTCTATCTCATTCATAGTAATATTTTAATCCAGGAAAAAAAGTAAGTAAATAAACCAAGCACTCCCAATTAATATGGCATAACTTTACAAAGATATGTGTCTCAAATAATGCTAGCTTTTACATTTAAATTATCACTATTTAAAATGGAACTGAAGTGATAAACAGATAAAAAACCCCCAGATATGCTAATTTATATTAAATATTATTTTATGTCCTGATTTTATAAATTTGACCAAAAAAGCTGTTCATTACTGAGAATAACATAACTATGACGGTGCTATCACTCTTTCGCAAGAGAATTAATGAGATTTCATTGTATGTAACATTTATTTTAGGAAAATAATGCCTTCGAAGTAGCTGGTTTCCTATAAAAGCACACATCCATTTACTTTATAGCCAAGTATGCTTGCATTCAAACTCTCAAAACCATTACTGTCTAGACATCACTAGCATTCTTAACTGTGTCCCTTGAGAAGTTCAATGTCCAAAGTTTTCAAGGTTCAGAATCGAAATACTAAATTGGACTTAGACTTCAAAAAAAAAAAAAAAGTTGTATTCAATGTTAAGAATTCAAAGAAAAAAAAATTTGTGTCAAACCTGATGCCTAAATTTAAAGGATATTTGTTATACTTCTTTTAAAAGGATTAACAGAAAAAGAAGAACCACTTCACTTCATAGGAGTGATGTGAAAACCAAAAAAACCCTTCCGTTTCAGATTTACAAGATAAAGGTGGAGGCTGAATCTACACATGAAAAGGAATTAATAACTGTTTTTATAAGAGAAATAAGTTTTATGAAGATCATCTGTGGCAATTCCTTATGCAATAAGAACACTCCACGTTCACTAATTTAAAACTGCCCAGCATGATTACTGAGCAAAGAGGAACCTCTATTCCAATACTAGTATGTTGTCATGCAGTTAAAAGCTTCTTATAATAAAATAAAAAAATTAAAAAATAAAAGGTTATAGAAGCTAAAGTTATTAAATATTTATGTCCATCACCTTTGAAACTGTACATAAACCTCTAATATTCTACAAAACAAAGATTTCTAAGTATTTTTCAAATACAGCATCCTGCTTTATACCAAATATCGCAGAGGTCAATGAGAATTTTTTTGTTACAAATCTTTAACATGACTGAATCGTCAAATCAGTCTGCAAGACTAAAGTGCAAAAAAATTATGATGCTTGGATACATTCAGAAGAGTGTGTGGATATATTGGGACAGTGTGGGGAGTCCTGAGCAGAGTGATTCCATAATCCAGACTGAATGACTGTTAAATAAATTCACAACAACTTTAAGGTAGTTGAACTAGTAGCAAAATGTAAATATTTAAAGGAAAAAAAACCCCATAAAGTAGAAGAGAGACAGCATTTAAAGAGACATAAAAATATTTAAAAATCAGTTTTAGCACACATTTTCTAATTCTAGAGTCACTTTCCACTGTCATCTAGATTGTTTCCTACAGACATGGAATTGATCCACACAGCCTATGTTTAATCACTGTACATAAATTTAGGTCTTGAACTGCGTCTCCACTCCTACCCATGGACTTTTCCACTCCTTTTCATTTATTTAATTTGATATTCTGCATCTTAGAAGGTCTCAGAAATCCCATTCAGATTTGTAACCACCCAAAATTCACCCATTTTTTACCTAATGTGGAAGTTAGTCTTGAAACTTCACACACTAAATTCTTAAATCTCACCACGTCTTCAGAAATGCAAGCCTCTTATTGACATTTAAAACACCACATCCTGTACTTGATGGGAAGATTAGCAAATCAGCCTCTCATTGCAGGGGAAAGAGAGGGGAAGACGACAATTGTTTTTCTCTGAAGTGAACAGGCAGTGATTAAATTTTAGTTTAAAACCTTCTGCATGTATCTGATTGCTGCCAATTGATCTGGTATCCTATTTCCAGGTACAGCAGGGACTGGTGCTTCAGATAAAGAGGTGAGACAGCTTCAAGATTCATCCAGCGTATGTCCTTGTTTGCATTTGGGGAGTCTTCTGACCCCTATACAGGCCAGGGTCTGAATCCCTGAGGCATATGATTTGATTTTCTTTACCATCTTCACTACAAAGAGCTACGTGTTAACATTGTAGAATTAAAATGGAGGTTAATGTTCCACTGCTGTGTGTAGGCATAAAGGAAAGGCATGAAGTGAAAGCAGAATGAGTTTATACATCATGCTGAGAAAGATTATACATCCTTAATCACCTTGAAGAGCACTTCACTGAAAAAAACATGAAATTCAAATTTGCTGTAGAGTAGAGACATAATTTGCTCTATAAGAGAACAAGAATATTCTTTGTATAGCACCACAAACATCCTTTTATATCATGATGGATTAAAGCAAGCCTATTTTGGTTCTGTAAATGTTGTTGGGATGAGGCAGTTTTTCTAGAAACACTAATGAAACTACCTAGTATTTTGCTGTGATGCTTTTTCCCAAACCACCATGCAGAAAGAACCTAGGGTGCTATGTTCTATAAAATCTTCAGAAATAAATTATATTAACTTTGTCAAATTGAACCTTGCTGTTGATATAACTAAGTTTCTACCTTATTCAGCCTGACTTTAATAGCAGGTCAACTTCATTAACAGAAATAGGAAGGGGAATAATAAATATCTGACATTATCTCTACTGGGACACACCAGTTACATCACACCTTGCAGTGACAATCTTTCTGAATTCTACTTAAGGAGCAAAGATAAGACATTTGTACCTGTTATCTATCCAAAATAATGTTATTTGGGCCTATGTAATATACCCAAATTTCATTACTTGCTTTTGACTTCAGCATGTCAGGTGCAGTTAAAGAAGTACTAGGTTATTTAATATGCTGATGTATTACAAGCTGCATTAGTAAAGGTAAAAAATACACCAGAAAAAAGATAATAGAGAGTGGAAGAATTATGATATGGGAGATAAAGTTATAAAAAAGGCAAAAGCAGAAATGTTGCAGTTTGAGTTCTATGAAATTATCATGCCTTCAATTTTTTTCAATTATAAAAAAATCAGCAAAAATTGTCAGTGACTTCTAAAGTTAAGGTAGTTCAAATAAAACCAAAATAAAACCATCTGACATCAGTTCTGAGTAATGACAAGGATATATTGCAACCAAAGGGATATTTTGAGAAAAGTAGCTTGTCATATCCTCTCATTTTAGAAAGCAATTGGAGTGAAATTCTTCTACTAGTCAAAAATAATAGCACAAGAAGGAGCAGAGCTGAAATTCAAATTTTAGGATCTTACATCCAGTGAGAATTCATTATGTCCATTTTTTCTGCTTGAAACTTGCAGTTCCCTACAGTTTCAGCTTCTCACAATACCTGCCAATAAAGTGTTTAAAACTGTTTTGAGATTCTGAGATTCTGAACTGTTTATTTCAATCCTCAAGTACACTAAGAAGCTGAATGTATTTCTGTATAAACTGTACTGTCCCACATTCTTAAAAAAAAAAAGAAAAAATATATTGAATTTCCCATATGGAGGCAGCTTACATGCTGGATTTCTGTCAGTGAATGAGTCAACAGGCCTAGGAGCTACAGACTGTAACATATTGGAAGGGGTCTTAAGTAGATTTTGCCACTCAGCAATACAATGATTATTCAATATGAGAGAGATTTTCCTGTCCTTACTCTTGGTCTCTGTTTCTGAACCACACAGTACATTTTTCTGCTTGTTCAAATACTTCTGATTCTTATCACATGCTTTTTTTCTTCAACATTAATAGTTGAGCAGAGTTCAGTATGGAAGTACTCTTATGAAATAAAACTACAGTGCAAACTCCAGAACAGAAGAGAGTCCAACGACCTCTGGCTGTCAGCAGTTACAACATATTATACATTACCCTCTTTCCAGGTAGAGAAAGAAAATCCTGTATTGTGTAAACACTCTATGAGTACATGGTAATACCATAAAAATCTAATGAAGATCAGGAAAAAGCGCACTGGGAGCAAAATAGGTGTGGAACATGATGGGAAACAAAAGGCTCCTATGAGAACACTGGCAACAAAACAGGACCAAGGAAAACTCGTTTGCTGCTAATAAAGGTAGGAGATCTAGTGATGAAGGAAGAACACATAAGCACTCAATTTTCTCTTATGCCTTTACAGGTGAGGTCTACTCTCAGTACTCCTTACTGTACTTAATGCCAGTCTCAGGGTCTAAAGGAGTGAAGTATTACCCGCAAGAGTAAATCAAGGCATACAAGAGGCCCATAAATTGATCAGATTGGAAACACCAAGTCCAAAGGACTGCATGGCACTCAAGGACATTAAGAAACAACATTGCTTTGAGACTGCTCCTATTTCTGATAGATTGTACCTTTCTAGCACTACTACTGTTGCTGCTACAAAAAAAACCTAGGTTTGTTTTCAAAGAGGGAAGGGAAATGAATGAGTATTAAGAGTAAAACCCCAGTCCAAAGATTTCGTGTGTGGGGCCAGACTAAGCATTTCTATCTCTCAAATGTCTTTTCCATTGTCTACTGGTAGCTCACTACTGCTAGTCTTCGTGATTGCCAGAAAACATTTCCATGATACAAAAATAAAGCACTGCAGAAATGAGTGCTCAAAGCAACAAAGGGTAGCCTTTGTTCTGTAAAACAGCCCACACAAAATGTTACCTCAACACTTTCTGCTGCCAGGGCCTTAAGATTTCAGTAGCAGAAACCTGTGTAACAACAAACCAAGGTATATGAGTGCACGATTTTTACAGAAAACTGAACCTTTCTTAACAAGTGGAATAAATCCTACTGGGAAACAAAAACTCCTTTAAACATAAATAGGAAATTTCCAGAAATTTTGAAAGTACTAGGGGCTGAGCAAATATGCAGAATCCCAATCATGTATGTGTTCAACGTTCCTCCTATCTCTTATCTGAGATCCCATGTCTGAAGTTCTGACAAAAAATGGAGTATCTACAGTACTGACTTGCTACTGAAACTGAATTAATTTACTTCTCTTCAGGTAATTACAGTGAGAATTACAATGAAGATTGTAATGTACATAATTTTGATAATACTAAACTTTCATTAATAATGAGACTGTGCTGCACATTAAGATACCTCATAGCTGTATCAGTGGGGTGGGGCAGGGCCTACAACACTCTTAAGTGAGAAAGAATGGTGAGCAGAAGAATAAAATGCCAAAAGTAAAAAGCATCAAAACTGTTAAATAATAAATAAACAGAAAGGTCTAGGAAATAATATGCAAATAAAGACATGCTGTTCTAATGCAGACCCAGGAAAGAAAAAAAAGCTCTTTAGAGAAAAAGTGAACTTGATACCCGTCCATATATTATGCATGTCACCACAATGTTAAATATCACATAAATGTGGTATATAAATAGCCAATTATTATAAAGTTGAGATTCTTGAATGCTGCCTCGTCCCCCGACATAAAGGGTAATTATTATATATTGGCTAGCTATTTCTACAAATTCTAAAATATTTATCAAAAGTGATATATCTTTGGTTTATATGTGACCCAACTGTGAAATGGCAAATATCATATAAAGTAGTTGGGTTAAAAAAGACAAACAAACAACTTTGAAGAACTAAAGCACAAAGTGAACAATCTTGCATTGCTCTAAAAGGATTTCAAAGGTCATCAGTGTTTAGCATTGAGACATACTCTATATAAAACATTATTTCCTGAATTTAAAAGAATCCTGTCTTGCATGCCTGAAAACTAAGGGAAAAGAAAAAGAAAAATATTTTCATATGCCAGACTGTACACACAAATATTTCTGATAGAATGCATGAGGCCTAGCCACGTATTAACTGACAGAGCTATATTTTGGATCTTGATTCCTTTTCATTCAGTTCAGACAACTATGGAAGTTTCATATGAGTATTATGACAAAAAAGTGTATATATTTTATGTACAGGAATACTTCCACTTTTTTTATCCAATGATTTTGCTGTTTATATCAGCTTATGTCAGTTGACAATTTTACACTTTTGACAATTTCACTTAATTAGGAATCAGATATAACTTTGGTTTCTTAAGTGTAAGTGTGAGCAACTTGAATAACGTTCTAAATTTAATAATTAGACAGAACAGGTAATTCACAAGAACAAAAAAAGAAAAAAGAGTGATTGTTGCTTACCTAAACTTCAGTAAGGCTTTCAAAGCAGTGTTCTACAGCAATCTCATAGCCTTGTCCTGGGAATGCAGTCTGGATGGATGGGCTGCACAGCATAAGAAAGGCTTGTTGGATGAGCAGCCAGTGACTCAGGTTCAATTCTGGAGCATATACTGTTTAATTCCTCCATCAGTGATCTTGCCAAAGGGGTGAAAGAGATGGGGCTGTTCAGCCTGGAGTAGAGAAGGCTCTGGGGAGACCTTATTGCAGCCCTCCAGTACTTCAAGGGGGCTTATAAAAAGAGGGAGAGTGACTTTTTACACAGGCAGATAGCAGTAGGACAAAGGGGAATGGTGTTAAACTAAAAGAGAAGCGATTTAGAAAAGATGTTAGGAAGGACTCCTCTTCTGTGAGAGGGTGAGACACTGGAACAGGTTCCCCAGGTAGGTGGCAGATGCCACATCCCTGAAAACATTCAGGTTCAGGTTGGTTGGGCTCTGAGCAACCTGATTTAGTTGAAGATGTCCCTACTCAGTGCAGGGGGTTGGACTAGATGACTTTACTGTTAGTCCTACTTTTGTTCCGACTTCAGTCTGTATAGGTCAAGGGGATTTTTTTTAATAGTTCCTGACATAAGTTGTCTTCCAACACACATTTTTCTTAAAAAGAAATAAGCTGTTTAAAAACTAAACTGTATTTGTTTTGGAAAATCAGAATGATTAAACTGAAATAAAATAACCAGTTAAATGTTACAGAGAATATTAAAAATCACATGAATTATGAACGTGTACAAAAGAAATATGAAAACCTTTAGACCAGCTGTTAACTAACATTTGAAAGCCAAATGAAGTGAGTTCGTAGAATAATGCACCAGATGGAAGAAATATGTATACCCAGGGAATAACTGTTTCTTTATCTGCAATTCTAGCTTACTTTCAGACACATACTTATCACCACTGAAGAAAACTTCTTCACTCTGTGTAACACCTTGAAATAATGTACTAGTCTTTATGTCCTTGTCATTTTTTGCATATTTTTTTTCCTTCATTGTACAAAAGAGGAAAGTAGTAGGTAAAAAAATAGAAACAAACTTGAGGTATCTAAAAAAAAATTCCAATATGCTTTCTTATTTAGCTTATGGTATTTCTGCATGTGATCAAATAATATATGTATTATTTAATCATAAATTCATATAGGGGTCCTTCTAAATGAAACTAACGGTTTTAAAATATCGCTTCTGCTTAACATTGATAATTTCTTGCATTTGGATTATTTTGGATTATTTTGGATGTGTAGAACTATACAGAAATTGCTTTAATTGGCAGCTATAAAGGATATGTCAGGAAACTTCTCCAGTACATGCTTAAATACAAGATGCATATGCTGAAAATGGTGCTGTCAAACAACATATTTAACTGCAACCCGATAGAGAAAGTTGTACCAATATGAAATGTGCTAATAGATTTATAGGAAATAAAGATGCTGCAAATTAGTTCATTAACACACAACAGAAGGATATTTTAGTTTAATTTTCTCCAAATGCTTAGGAGATTGATAAAGAGCATTAGGTTTGTGAGGTAAGGTTTTGATAGTGGAGAGACCACCGGGGCAATTTCTGTGAGAAGCTGCTGGAATCTTCCCCCAGGTCTGATACAGCCAATGCCAGCCGGCTCCAAGACTGGCCAAGGTTGAGCCCAGCAGAGATTTAGGCAGCACCTCTGGAATAACAGCTTTAAGAAAGGGAAAGAAGTTACTGCTCAGGAGCAATTGCAGCCAGAGAAGAGACGATTGAGAATATGTGAGAGGAACAACTCTGCAGACACCAAGGTCAGCGCGGAAGGAGGGGAGGAGGTGCCCCAGGCAGTGGAGCACACATTCTCCTACAGTCCATGGTGCAGACCATTGTGAGGCAGGCTGAGCCCCTGTAGCCCGTGGAGGTCCATGGGGGAGATACAGATATCCACCTGCAGCCTGTGGAGGACCCCACACTGGAGCACGGGAAGAGCGTGAGGATTCCTCCTCATAAGGAGGATGCAGTGGGAGAAATGTCATGAACTGAACACAACCCCCATTTCCTGTCCCCTGAGCCACTGAAGAAGAGGGTGTCAAGAAGCAGGAATACAATTAGACTCCAGGAAGAAGAGAAGGGTGGGGAAAAGGTGTATTAAGATTTGGGTTTATTTCTCATTATCCTTCTCTGATTTAAATGGTAATAAATGCAACAATTTCATCCAAGTCAAGTCTTTTTTGCCTATGATGGTAATAAGTGAGTGATCTCTCCCTGCCCTTATTTTGGTCCACAAGCCTTTCATTATATTTTCTCTTTCCTGACCAGCTGAGGATTTAATTTTCTACATGTAAAAGCTATACATGGTCCTCAGATGCTGAAAATCCATCTAGGTAATGATTTACAAAACTTTAGGATACTGGCTGGTTTTTTTTGTGCACTAAGTTCTTTAGACCAAAGCTTTTCCACATTAAGTTTAGAAAATGTGGGCATATACTAAGAAATGTGACTCGCGTGCATATATTGTTTTATCCTAAGTAAATCTCAAGACCCAATCAAGTTATTCATTATTTGGCTTCTTTTGCTGTGGGGCAAAAAAATGCTTGCAGAGATAAAACTTCATGATAAAAACTACAGAAAATAGAGTGTGATGTAGACATCAAATACTAATGTACTCTCTCTGAGCGTTTTGTTCAACCAAGCATGAATTTCTTTGTTGTCAGTATACATTTTAATGTTACTGTAGTTTAGGTTACCAGCCAATGTATAGAGATAAAAAAAAGATGTGTTTCTTTATTTTGTGCTATGACTGTAATGATTTTGCATAACCACTGCAGCAAGTTGTGGAAGAGACAGAAAATTAATAAAACGTGCAGACTGCACAGAGGATAAAATCATTGCTGTGAATTTTCAGCTGTGCTGTATTAGGTTATTTACTGCATACTACAAAAACAGAGGATGTTTAGATCAGATGCAGGCAGAAAATGCACGCCTTCCCAATCCAGATGTCTTAACTCGGATGAAAAGATAAAAGTTGAATTTTGAAGAGTTAATATTTTTTTCTAAAATATTTTAATTTTACTTTTTCACCCCCTAAGGCACTTCCCTTCCCTGTTTTCTTTAAAGCAACCAGATGGTTGAAACTTGTGGAACAACAATTATTTACACATTTCAATCCTCAGTCTTTACAATATTCTGTAGAAAACACAACATTGTTACTTAAGAATATAGTAGTAATTGCACATACAAAAAAAACATTTTGGAAAGGGAGGTAGCTAAGAACCAGGCAGTTAAATTCATTTCTCCTCTCGTTGCAGACTAGAGTGCAAATCCTTGCTTAAGGAATAATGAAGGAAGGCTTGCTTGCCTGAACAACCTGTAACAGAGTTCAACAAAAGCTAGTACTGCAATAACATGAAGGTGTAAGAAGAGTTTTCTAAACGACTCTAAAATCTACAGAAACACTGTCAATAATGCCTAAGTCAAATACAACTAGCATAATAATCAGATCAGTGTGAGACCCTCTCTGTAGTCATAGCGGCAGTGCATAGGAAGATAAAATTGATTTACACAATCTTTAAAAAACATATAGGAAGGCAACAGCTGGAACTGAAGCCTGGTTCATTCCTAGATTCAGAACTATCTGTGATTTGGAAACAAGCAACACTGTTAGGAATTGTCAGAGCTGTATTTGTACCTGCCATGAATAAGTATTTTGGTCTGCTCAAAGAACTGCCACCAAAGGTATTGGCAAAACCAGGTTTACTGTAAAAGTGAAAGCATAAGAAAGTTCATTGGCAAGGTGTGCTCTTCTACTTACTAGATGGTTAAAGCACACAGAGAAAAATCAGACTAAAATCTGAAATCAATCAATCTAAAACCATATTATCTAAGTAGAGGCTGGGATGGAAAGGGTTAAGGATAAAAAGGAGTAAGGGAGACCCACCCATTGAGTCACAAGGTTCAGAGTGGACCCTCTTGACAAACGTAGCCTTGGACTTGCTGTACAATTTAGACCTAAAGCTTTAAACAGCACCTGTACTTAACAGCACTTAATTGATAGCCAAATTTAAACAATTTTACCAAAGATTCTGTAGAATTTACTATAGCATAACAGTAACTCACGAACAGCCCTAACTTGCTTACAAGTCTAACATACTTAAGAATCGAAGAGAGCAGCATTCATAGTACATCCGCTATGGCATATTCACATTCACACACACACAGTCTAAAGGAGCATGTACAAGGCTCCATAATCAGCATTAAACGGCAGACCTCCAAGTATAGCAAACTTGGAGTTCCTTATCTCTGAGAGGCGTCCCACTCCGAGGGAGTTTGCTGGTCGCAGCCTGCTGCAGTCCAACAGAGCTCAAAAGGTTGCACTTAGGACCACTGTTTATAGGGCCACAGGAAATCTGGCTTTAGTCATAGTAATTTTCCATCCTGTCCTCAATTCGGGTCAGTGACTTTCTTTGAAATTACGATAACAAAAATGTTGTTCCACTTGGGTTGTTATTCAGGCAAGAAAAGTCTGTTTCCAAGGCTGTTCGTTAAAAAGCAGGAGCTTGTTAGACAGCACAGGTTTCTGGCAGCAGACAGTGTTTCTGCTGAGCTCAAGAGGAGCTTAGGCCAGGTGCTGTTTGTCAAGACTGAGGCCTAATGAGCATTTCCGAGATAATAGTGTGGCTCAGGGAAAGGGAGGGGGGGGAACACCACCAGAGTACTTTACTTCAGCCAAGAGGTAAAGTAAACTTCACTGCTACTCAACAGACAAGGAAAAGGTCTTTAGTGGACCCTAACCTTTATCTTGGTCTAAAAATTCTGAAAAAAAAAAACCCAAACCACACTATTCGTACAACAACTATACAAAGTTAGCCTCTGGAAGGGAGATGGAGAAGAAAAATAATGTGGCTATGACCACATCATGATTTGGATGTGAGCTCTGTCCTTATAGAACAGCCCTCTATTTTAAATTAACTTCACAGTCACTCAGATAAAGGTCAAATATATTCTCAGCTATACATGCTTAATGCAAGTGTTCAGACACTGCAGAGAAGGATAGTTGGGTCTATGCTATCCTTTCACATGGAAATAAGTGCTTACTCACTGCAGTGTGCATGACTGACATCCATTCCTGACCACATATTCTATTATATGGTACTTATTTTAATGTCAGTCAACAAAATGTAAGAGAAGTCATTGAGGCTTTTTCTGGACTATATTGCAATATAGTATGAGTTGGAATCTGGCAGTCAGGGGCATCAGGCCTGCTATAAAATGGGGAGATAGTCTAAATCTCACTGTACAGCTTTATTTCCAGTCCCAGGATGCAGAATAGGTCAGTCTAAATCCAGCCTGCACTACCAGCTGCTATTAAGTCCTTTTTGAGCTCTAAGCTCTCTGTGCACTGGGAACGATAACCAGAAGAAGGGGGACAGTGGACCTATGTAAAAACACAAATTATTCCATTCACATCCTTCTTAAAAATAGTGTTTTTTCCTGTTCATTCTCTCAGGATTTAGCAGTGTCTCTATGAAAACTTTCTGGCCCCCTATGTGAAACCTACTACCCTCACTCCACCTAAATTCCTCTGATAAAGCAACGGCCAGGAGTATCACTACAGACTTTCATCACAAGGAACAACGTCTATGAAAAATCTAATCATAAAGGAGTACAATAGCCTCAAGAGTGCTGTGATCTTTCCTTTAGAAACATCACAGGTTATGGGCCAAAGAGGCTGGTGTAATGGTAACTGTGTCCCGCTGAAATATCACCTCCATTCTGGCAAGGTAAAAAAAGAAAGAAAACCAGAATAAAACATATTATCCTCCCCCATTCAATTATCCACCTACTCCAAACCAAAAGGAAAAAAAAAAAAAAAAAAAACCAAAAAAACACTGAACAACAAAGAACTTAATCCAGTATCATTTAATGGATCACAGATTGAGGCTGGAGGAACTCAGGAGGTACCTAGTCCAACCGCCCAAAAATATCAAGGCCAGCACTGAGGTCAGACTGGTTGCTTAGGGTTTGATCCAGTCTGGTCTTGTTAACCTGAAAAGATGGAGACTGAACAGTCTCTCCCAATGCTTGACTGTACTTAGGGTGAAAATGTCTTTACAGACAATCAAAATCTCTTCTATCAACTTGTGTCCATCATAGTTTTTTCCTGCCATGCCAAAAGAGCCTGCAAAGCGCTCTTTGCATGCCTGCAAAGAGTCTGGCATCTGATATATTTTACATGCAACTCATGTGTAAAAACAGTCATTGTATACAATACAGTAAAGTTTTCAAAATGCAGGCTGAAACTTTGACATTTTCAGCTTGTGGAAAGAGAGTAAAGAAGTATCCCACCTTGCCAGGGAGAGACACCCTCTGGCTTTTGTAGTGTCCCTGACCCAGCAAGAATACTTGGAAAGCATCAGTTAAAGCCCCCAGGAAAGGCAAACTGAGAAGTGCCGCATTTCTGAAGACAAATTTGCCTGGCTTAAATATTCAACTTTTCTGAAATAAAAGCATTTACAAGCACTTCAGCTCGGGGTCAGAACTGCTGTATAGGAATCTTTAAAGCTTTTTGATAACTCACACACTCTCTAGAGTATGCTTTTTGGTTTTAACACTGAGTTTCCTTCCAAGAGAAATAAAAAAACAGCAACAATCCTGCATGCACATGGTGCAGAAATTTGTTAGAACTGCTTCACATACATCCCTTTCTCAGCATAGCCCTTTAGGCTCCTCATAAATATTAATTTACAGAGTACCCAAGGGGCATAGAAATTTTTTTCCTGATGAAAAGTGAAGATAGATAGAACACCTATTCCCAACTTCACAAACAAAATCTTCAGCAAAGCATGAAACTAAACCTACATGCCTTACTTGCTTAAGCAAACTCTAGTTCAACAGCTTCTTTTCTCTCCAGGCCACTCCACTAGTCAGTTGGCACGATCTTTCAGAAATCTTAGATTAAATGTTGACAAAGGGTCAGGATCAGGAAAGACTGCTCAGCTGGGAGACCAGAGGCCATGCTCACCGGCAGATGATTGGTTACAATGCAACAGAGACTCCAATTACATCTCAAAAGAAATTTCAGCCGAAAAACAAATGTTCATCTGATCACTCCAGAGTACCCAAGCCAGTTGTGGGGGTGGAGTTTATTGTAATTTGTTTGGGGTTTCTGCAAGATTTTTGCACTTGAACAGGTGGTTCGAACTTGGAAGTGTCGACATCAGCATTTGAAAAATTAAATAAAAATCATCATAATAAAAAATTCTCATTCTATGCTGAGTCTTTCTGCTGATATAAACAAATTAATATGGACATGTTATTACAGAGGTTTGCTTTTCTAATTTTAAAGAATTCTGGATATGGAATTTTACTTCTGTTATTGCTTAACTTTCATAGAAAAAAACTGTTATAACCAGACACTGAGAGAAAAGAAAAAAAAAAAAAAAAAAAAAAAAAAAGAGGATTGATAAAACAGTGATAGCTAAATTCATTTACTATTGACATAGTGTTTTGTTTACAGAATTTCTCCACATATTCACGTAAACGTGCGACAGCAGTATGTGTGTCAGTCTTTCACCCTCACAAAGGGATTTTAATTCTGAGGGCTCTTCTTCCTAGAGTTATACAGTTGATATTTTCATTCTCTGTAGATAAATTAGAGAGGGAAAATACTTTTCTTGATATAACTCAGTTCTCTCCTCAGCTGGACAGGAAAGAGAAAATATAATGAAAAGCTTGTGAAACAAGATAAAGACAGGAAGGTATCACTCATCAATTACAGCCATGAGCAGAACATACTCGGGGAAATTTGTTTAGTTTATTGCCAATCAAATTAGAATAGGATAATAAGAAATAAAACAAAAAAAATTAAAAACCATTCTTCCCACTCCTCTCTCTTGCCAGGCTTAACTTCATTGCTGATTTTTTTTCCCCCAGTGGCACAGTAGGGCAGGAAGTGGGGGCTGTGGACAGTTCAGCGTATGCTCTCTCTGCCACTCCTTCCTCCTCAAGGGAAGGACTCCTCACACTTTTCCCCTGCTCCAGCATGAAGTTCCTCACCCATAGGGTGAGTCATCTATGAACATCTCAAATGTGAGTCCTTCCCATGGGCTGCAGAGTTGGTCCCTTCCACGGGGTGAAGTCCCTCAGGAACGGGCTGCTCCTGTAACTCTGCAGAATTACAAGCCCTACCAGCAAACTTCCTTCAGCATGGGCTTCCCACAAGCTCACAGCCTCACTTAGGCATCCACCTGCTCTGTTGTGGGGTCTTCCATGGGCTTCAGGTGGATCTCTGCTACACCATGACCCTCCATGTCTGCAGGGGGACAGTCTTAGTCTTCACCACAGCTTCAGTGCCTGGAGCACTTCATCCACCTCCTTGCTCACTAGCCTTAATGTCTGCAGAACTGTTTCTCTCATATATTCTCATCCTTCTCTGCTGTTGGTGTTCCGACAATAGGTTGGGTTTTTTTCCTACTACTGTCTCTGATGGGCTTAGCTTTGGCCAATGCTTCCACTGCTGTTGTTCTCCTCGGCTGATATCTGAGGGTCAACAAAATTCCTCAGTACTTCAGTTCAGAAATGCAACATTTTAGGTATGGGGAAGTGTTTTAAAATTTCTGAACTCTCCAGAAGTCTTGTGTTGCTTCATTCTAGAGAATATAATCAGTGTAACTCCAGAAAGCATTGTATAAAATTGCAGTACACCTGCAGCAACTTTCCAGTAGGTTTCAGATATGATTCAAATTGCTCTGTAAGTGTCTGTTAAAATAAGATAAAAACTCCAACATTTAAAACAACTTTCTCAAAGAACTTAACCTCCAGTAAAATAACTTCTTCTTGAACAAAAATCTCCATTAAGCACCCCTCTGCTTTTAGTATCCATTAGCAGAGAAAAAATGTTAAAAAATATTCCCGTAATGGCAAATATGAAAGTTTTTACTTGGGTGTTTTAAGCAGTGTTGTACTGTCTTTCAGACTTACAGTTTAATTTTCTCCTTTCCCTAGCAGCTTTACTATGCAGAGGAACACTTTTTTTCAGTGAGGGGAGAAAGAGTTGTGTGTATATATATATACGCACATACACTTGCATGTCTTTTTATACACAGATAATTTATATTGAAACAGCCATCTCTGCCCACTGTTTGGACAACCTAGCATAATGGTGAGTTACAGTTATTCATACATGTATTTTGCAGATACAGAGACAGTTTCTTGTGCCTCTATTCTCATTTTATGCTTCTTTACAAAAAGTATATTTTAAACAATCATATAAGCAAAAGATTAAGTTGCATTATTACGAGACATGTAATTTCAGAGTTTATTAAAAGAACATTTCTGAAGATGCACATCCCTGTAGGCAACAGCTGGTGATGGAAAAGGAGCAGCTGGTGGTTTTCAACAGCTGGTGACAACAACCATTGATGAGAGATACTACATTTTTTTGATAAAAAAGAAAAAAAACTAATACTGCTTCTGAGCACTGAGACAACTACACTGGAAAAAGGCGTCAAAAGTGTTTGCTTGCCTTATAAATTCAGGGCACGTCTACCACTGGTAACAGAGTGAGAACTGACAAAAAAGCCCAACCAAACACCATAACCGAAATAAAACAACAAAACAAACAAAGGAACTAATTTGAGTCCCAAACCTAGAATAGTTTTGGTATAAAGACAGAATAGTTGTATTAACATAGCATTTTGGCAGATGGACCTCAGTAATAAATAGATATTTAGCTTTGTGGTAGGAAGATTTGAATTTCCCATGCCTTGCACTATCACACAAATAAACTTCCTTTGAAAGGGTTTTCATGCATCTGCTAAGTCCTGATAAATTTGCAGGATAAGTTTAACTTATCAAAGGTCCCAAATCTGTGAAATCTCTTTTGAAGGCCCTCAGACTTATGTGTTGCCATTTCCTCACCCCCTACAAGGAAGATCAGTAATGGCTAGTAGTCTGCGGGCCACACCAGGCTTGGAAGTTTCCTGGTGACATCCTTAACCCACAGAGGCAGCAGATGTTCCAACGGGTTGGACCCATTTGGCTCAACTTCTTGCTTCACAACTGGTACCCTCCTCCTTGTTGGGGGATGAATAGAGGATCCCTTTGATCTTGAATTGTTTCTGGTAGCTGCTCCTACTTTAGGGAGGCCCGAGCATGGCCCCACCAGTCTATCTCCCTCTCTAATATTCTGATGCTTCTCATCCTTTCTACTTCATCTCATACCTCCACCAGGCTGAGCAGCTTGTCCACCTGGTCACATGTGAGACAGCTTCCAGCACTGCTGCAATCCACTGAGATGCAGAGGCATTGCCTGTAGCCTGAACCCTGGATGTCTACATGGAGTTTTGCATGTTTTTCATGTTTTTTTATGAGCTCTGTCTGGGTTGCCTCATCTTTTTGGATGACCTTAGACAAGACCTCAGAGTGGATGTCGTATTTGAGCTCTCTTGGGGAATGTAAGGACCAGCAACGGAGCTGGCTGCTTTTGCTGCAGTACCTCAGTGCTTTTCCTGCTCTCCCTGCCTGAGTGAATGGACGTGCCACTTTCACTCCCTGGAGGCATTTAAATCTCCCTCGGATGCTCCTGGAAACACCTCCTCTTTGCCTGACTGGCTGACGAGATGTGCCAGATCCTGAGGGGGCCCTGGGCTGCTGCTCCAATTAACATTCAGATACCATTAACCCAAATTCCTAACACCAAAATGAGCATGGGAGAAAAATCATGCCTTCTCAAAGTGCCCATCCCCTCTGCAACACATTTTTAATGCACAGAAAGAAATTCAATCTATAATTAAAATCCTAAAACACCCATCTTGTAAGTATTGGTGCAAATGCTCTGCCTTTTAAGACCTAATCTGCCAGCTAAATATTTTCTTAAAAGCAAACAAAAAAAATTACACTTTCAATGGGTTAAAACAAACAAAAGAAATAAAGATTAACTAACAGTGTGTAAAGAAGCAAGCTATTAATACTGGCAAAATGTCATTTTTTTGGAGCATCGAGCCAAGCCAAGCTGTGTCTTGTTGAGCCAAGCCAGGCTGAGCCGTGGTGGAACAGGCTGGGTGTCCTGGCTTTTGCTGCATGACGGGATAAAACTCCTCAACAGAGAGAGCTGGGCTGTTCTGTTCCTCCCAGCAGAGCTGTAAAATTCATTGTTAACCACTGAGTGCTACAGTGGTGCCACTGAGATCCCAGTCTGAAGGCAAAGGGCTGCTGAGAGAGGAAACAGGGCTCGCCTGGCCGGTGGGAGTTGCAACACAGGTACAAGCAGCTGTGGTCTCATTGCAGCCCACATCTTCCCTTCTCCAGAGACTTCTCTACCCATGGTGCTTGTCTTCCACATGAATATTTCAAAAACAGCAGTCATAATGTAATACTACCCCTAGAGCTGGAGATGACTCCCCATCAGAAACAAGTATTCACTGAGTATTGATGTTCCCATCCCCTGCCCATGCACTGAGACACTGCTGCCACTCCAATCTCTCCTGCTCCCGGACAGAAATACATTTCACCAGTGCCCTACTTGGCTTCCTGAAGCCTCTCAGGAGCCAGAAGTGTATGCTGAGTTGCTAATCACCCTCCATAGGACTCTCTAAGTGCTACCAGTTATCCTCTCTGCTGTACCCTGGCCACATGGTACTCCAGAATCTCATCAGGAGCTTTAATGGAAGAGAGACCAGAGACAAGCTGTTCCATCAACTAAAACAAACCAAGGCCTTCAGCTTACATGGCTTACCCAGTGTCAGCTTTCAGCCCAGAAGACTTTGGTCTAGGGAGCCCCCTGAGCTGAATGATGGCAATACAATTTGGGAGAGAGGAGGAAAGGTCAGAGTGGATTTAGAGCTGCTGTGTAGTCTCTATGCTACAGCCTGCATTTCCCTATTCATCAGGAAAACACTGCAAGTGGAGGGCAAATGTGCTCCCATGCTAGCCAGAGGTGATCCACACTCAAAAACACAGACCCTACTTGGTTTGAAGCAGGATCCAAGGAGAAGCTCAGTCTGTCTTTCTGCAGTACAGATGAGGCTGCACATCAGCAAGATGTGAGAGCACCACAATGAGTTCAAGATGGGAGTTGATGAAGCAAAGAAACCCGGAAAGGCTGCAGCCATGGAGCAGAGGCCTCTCAAGGAGCTGAGAGAGGCTCAGGCAAGGCCCCACAAGGAATGGGAGGCTGAGGAGGTCTGCAATTTACTGGAGCAGAGTTAGGAGAAAGCTTGAAAATCATTCATACTTAGATCTTAGGACTAACGGGACTCTGGAGGTGGTGTGTGAGCAGCCCAGGGGCACACTGCGTGTGACAGAGCCTGGAGTGCTGGGATTATGCAGCAAAATGTCATCATCAAGGGCGCTAATACACAAGATGGCAATCAGGCGTGTCCGAGAGAACCTTGCTGGAATGGGCAACCATGGTGTTGCTGTCACAGTCTCACTTGGTGCTATTTCAATGCTCAGAGCAGCCAGGAACCCTCAGACCATGCTTTCCTAGACCCACCTGCTTGTTAGCCATCCTGGAAGAATGAAGAGTAGGGTGATGGTACGTGCTCTGCAGTTCAAAGTCTCCTGCATCTGTCACGTCAGGGCTTGCTCCATGGTTCAGCAGGGGTCAGCTCCCTCCCCTTGTTCAATTGTAACTCACTTATTTCGGTAATATTTTCAGACATCTTTCAGGACAGGACACAATCTTAACACTCATTCCCCTCTAAATCATCTGGAGATAACTCATCAAACCAAACACAGACTATAAAAGTGGAGTACTCAAAACTCACTTAGTTGGAAAGGACAGGTCACATGGTTGGAAAGGACAAGCTTATTTTGCAAAAAACCTTAGCCATTTGAAAATTTGTCTGCTCCAAATCAAACTAAAAGAAAAATTTTAAAAAAGTAGTTGCATTATTTTCTTCACATGATTCTACAAACAGTTCCACTGCAAAATCTCAAAATTACTATATTCCATTGCTATATTTTGATAGCTTCAAATTAGTGCCATTGTGACAACTCACAGTTTTATGTATAACTATATTGAATAGTTACCATTGTGCAGACAGATAAATATTAACATTGTCTTGACAATATTAGAAAATATATGTATCAGTAAATATATTTTTCTGGCTGTTTCTATACATACATAATATATGTGCAGATATATACATACATAAACATATCTCTATATATATTCACATAACTCAATTAAAATATGTTAATTTTAGAAACATGACATTTACTGATGAAAAGCTGTTTCAAAGATTTTTTGTTAAAGAAATCTGTTTTTATAATATTGCGATTCAGATATACATCCCTCCCCCAACTGCCCCTCCAATGTCCACTCAGCCTGCATCAATATTCATATCTCTCTCTAATCATAAGATGAGCTCCCTCAAGGCCTATAGTAGTTAGGTTCTCTTTATATGACCATTAAAATAGATAACTGGTTTTGCCATTAAGCGTCTCTCAGCCTTCTGTGCAGTTATGCAGAAGTGCTTATGGTCCAGTTCCTAACAGGGAATCCACTCTGACAGAGCCCTAGAGAAGCATTTGGGGTACTATCTTGCCAATAATGCTTAGAAGCAGAAAGTTAAGTGAACAAAGTCCTTCAATGAAAGTTAATTTAGCTATAACCTTGAGTCAAAACCTTACCAAAGAAGTACATTAGGAAGAAATCTTAGCTTAAATTAATTCAACCTGAAAGCTCAATAGAGACATATTAACATTTGTAGCTAGACAAATCAAAGCAGGGAGGCTTTTGGTAGAAAGCATTACTAATTAAGTGGGAAAAAAGAACTCCAGAAATTTCTCTAACCTAGAAAAATTTCAAAACCTGCAGTGGAGCAAACAAAAGGATATTTTATATCAACAAACATCAACCAGTAAAAGCTCACTTTTTAACAAAACTGTGTTCATAAATACAATCCTCTATTATTTATTCTTTCTTTCCACTGCTGCTTCTTCTGCTTATCCCTTTTTCAAGCAGTTTTTCATCTCACTTACTTGGCCCTCCTTTTCTTTCTAATTTCACATTTTCCAACTCTCTTGCATGAAGCCTTTCTTGCGTTAATCAACTCAGTGATAACAAACTTTCTTATTGCAACCACAGAGATATAGGACAGCCATATGAGTCCTATTAAAGGCAGAAATAGGACAAAAGGTAACAAGGCCTTCACACCCCTCTAATTAAACGGAAAAGTCATTTCTCTGAGAGCTTCGATGTCTAAGATGCTCATGCTTATATTCAAACCTGTTAATATAAACTAGAGGAACATGGCTGAAGGCTGGAATATTTTCCACTGTTGATCAATGAACTCATTCTGTCATTGTTTTTGGTAAAGCCTCAGTTCCTTTTACTTCAGGACCTCCTATTTAGCTCCAGCTCTCTCAAAATTTGAATAAACCAAATTTTGGAGTTAAACTTTTGAGATTATACTATAAAAATAATTGCAAGGACAAATAAATTCCAGTGCTACATCAGAATATTACTGGAGTGTGTTTTTACGCATAATCAGTGAGTGTCAGCTATGAAGAAACCATTATTATACACTATTAAGTTATGAACTGAAAGGATGATTTTATACAGATACTAAATGGTTGTTTTGGGTAGTTTTTGTTGTTGCTACTACAAGATTACATGATAAGCAATGATTTTGGATCTTCACAGTATTTCAAATACTGCTTTTATGTATGTTATGTAGCTCTTTAGTACATGTTAAAGAACCTACCATCTAACATTAAATAGATTCCACCTAAAAAAATTCTCCACAACAAGAGCAGCAAATAAATGAGGTTTGGCTTTCATTAAATTACAAACCAGTTACTAAATATATGATGCCCAAAGGGTGTAACTTTTAGTCCCCTAAAACCTGATCATTAAAATAGGACTATATAACTTAATGTGATTAGGCCTAGATATAAAGAACATCAGTGAAAAAAATAATTTGACACACAAACACATTATTAAATTGATGTTTGTATAGATTTTCTGAAGAAGTTAAGGACAAGAAAACCAGTGATTACAGTTATTATCATCTCTGGCTATTAAGATGACACTTTAAGTAATAATAATAATTTCAAGCCTATCTTGAAAATAGAAACATAAGTTTTTTTTTTTCTTTATTTTTTTTCTTTAATCTGAAGTCCATTTCAAACACCTAGATCTTTTGGATTACATTGCTAACATGCCAGTTCTCATTAATTTAATACTTATCTTACTTAATTCACCTCCTAATAAGTCCTATATTAATTTCCAGAGGCAACACTGCTTCAACATAGTGCAGATGTATGCAGCAAAGACCAGAAAATAGCATTAGCTAGTCTGGAACCCACAGAAGCAAAATTACACTATTTCATTACATGAGAACAGAAAAATCTCTCTTGGTTGTAAGAGCAGAAAGTTGCAAGAGAAAGATAGATAGATTCTCAAATTCTGAGCCAAACACTGTTTGCTAACTAGCATTAACTCACTTCTGAAAGCATATTCCATCTTGTACTATGAAACATCACCATTACTACCCTCAAGGCACATGAACAGAAGAAGGGAAAGAAACCTCAAGAGCTCAGTTTGTAAAGGTGTCTAGAAGCAGTTCTTGAAATCAGAGAAACTGTAAAGAATAACTAAAGCAAAGCCCTGCAGGTGTTTGGAACAGCTATTTCCTTTGGAGACTTCTCTCTTTCCTCTAGTAGGCACTCTCATAACAACAATCATACCCATTTTACTCACAGACAAGTTTTGTCTTTTCCCTACCTAAGTCGGGTTAGTAAGTCATCTTTCTTAAGAAGCTTTCTTAGATACTAACTGTAAGATGGGAATGGCTACATTATTTAAATTGTTGTATTATCAGAACTGCAGTTTGCATAGGTACCGCTAAACTAAATACAAACTGCCAACTCAAATACCATTTGCCTTGGTGTAGCTGCAAAAAAAAGGGGGGGATTGTTCACATGCATAGAAAAATAATAACATTTTAATATGTGAAAAGGATTTTGATCCAGCTGAATGGCCTTTCCCAGAAGTGAGAACCACCCAGCAATACAATCTGGAGTGGCTAACTGATGGATAAGAGCACCTTATTCAAGATTTCTGGAGAAGCTTCAAAACTCCTTTTCACTGTTCTGAATTCAACAGGGCTGAAATTTAACTTTTACTTTTGCTGGTTCTGTAAAGCAAGTTTTGTTTGGAATTGCACATACACAATTACTAAATCTGGTAAGGCAAGCAATGATTTTATTTTATAACATGCAATAAGACTTCTATTTTTTTCAATAACTGGTGTCAAAGAAACAGAAGGAAGTTTCTCTGAAAGAGAGTAACTACTTAGGAAGACAGGACCATCAGATCATTTGCATCAAAAAAAGAATTAAAAAAAGAAAAGGCTTCTTTAGGTCAAATATCTATAGAAACTAGGTAAGGAATAAATACAAATTCAGGAAAAGGTTCCTTTCCCATCTCTCATAATCACTGAAGCTCATATTGCTTCAGCACACTGAGAAGAATAGATTGAGCACCTTGTTTTTCTAGGCCATGATATGGCGTGCCCCAAGAGAGACACAGAGAGCATTAATAGTATTGTTTCTCTTAAATACTGAAATCTGATTTCAAAGTGTTGCATATAAAGATTATATGCACGAAAAAAGAAATTGTAATGAGCTACTTTTTATGGGTGTAAAAAAAACCAAACAAACACAGAATCAAGTGGATGGAGGAGCTTGTTAGAGCATGGTGCTAATGGTGCTAATAACACCAACATTGTGTGTTCAATCCCTGTGTGGGCCATTTACTTAAGCGTTGGACTTGATGATCCTTTTGGATCCCTTACAACTCAGAATATTCTGCAAATCTGTGATTCCTCCACCCCAGTTACTGCCTTTCAGTGTGACACAATCTCAGGCCAGGAAGCCTCTCCTAGTCCTGTCCCATGGGTGTGGCTGCTCCTGTCCACTTTCCAGCCAGAAACAGGACTGCACACCCATTCCAAAAAGACATGATCAAACACAGTTAAAATACTGCCACAGACAACTACAGAGACAGTGCCTTTATTGACACCTACTTAAAACACCAGCAACATGTACTTACAACAAAAATACCACTTTTTCCTCTTTGACTGATTAGCGTTGAAGTCCATTTACAAAAAAATACGTGCCCCCATTCTGTCGTTTCACAAGTGTGTCTTAATTTATAATACCTCTGCATTCGTTTTGGCCAGGATAATTTTTTTCATAGTATCTTGTGTATTGCTCCATTTTGAATTTATTATTAAATCAATGTTGACAATGTAGGGAAGCTTTAGTCGTTGCTGAACAGGGCTTATCAGTGCAAATGCCTTTTCTGTTCTTCACATCCACCAGCAAGGGGATGCACAGGATGTTGGGAGGGGGCACAGCTGGGACAGCTGATCCTGACTGACCAAATGGCCATTCCATAACATATGGCATCATGCTCAGCAATAAGAGATGCAGGAAATGAGGAGGGGACACAACATTCAGAGTTACGGCATTTGTTTTCCTTAACTTCACTTTTGATGGAGTCCTGTTTCCCTAGAGATGGCTGAGTATTTTCTTGCCAATGAGAAGTAGTTTAAATAATGAAAACAAAATAAGGAATTCATCCACTATCTCCATCTCAGCTCATAAGTTTTCTCAGTTTTACCCTTTCAATTCTCTTCTCTGTCCCACTGCAGCGGTGTGAGAAAGCGGCTGTGTGGGGCTCAGCTGCTCACCAAAGATAAACCAGAACAGTCACAAATATCAGCACAATATCAGTCACAAATATCAGCACAATAACTCCACAAACCCCTAAAACACATTTTAGAGATCCTGGGCACCTTATATGCAGCCACTGCTTCAGACCTCGAGTCTTCCCATATTCAGGTCTCCTTCTACTTGCCAGTGAGCCCAATTTGACATCTGCTAGCAGATTACATATACGTACTTACACAGAATAATTGTAAAGCGCTAGGGAAACATAAACCATCTGCTGTCGGTAGACTTACAGGCCCCATGGCCCACAGCCATTTCTCCAGTGACAGACCTTTCAACCATTCATGCCCTCCAGTTGCTGGCATTTAGATCTTTGAGCCCATGCACAGAATACCTTACATGAATAATGGTTAAGGCCAGGATTATTAAGAAGATGGGATACACTGAAGTGGGCAGGTACTGGATGCTTTGTCAGCAAAAAAGTACTGAGCAGCAGCTGTTTACGTGCAACTGGCCTCTTTTATCAAACTTGTCTCCTTTTTCTCATGTTTTTACAACCACCACCCCACACACCACCCTTAGTCTTCCATTTCTCCACCCTGATCTCCTCCCAAATAACCAACCTGCCCCCAACTACTTTACTTCCTGTCAGTCACGGTTTGGCTTCACCCATATTCAAATCTGGTATTTCTGACATTATTACCTAGGTCACCTTGGTCATTCATGACAATACTGCTAAAGTTACCTACCACTGTTCATGCAACGTAGCACTCCCACAACATCCCATAATACCTTTCTCCATCTCCTTAAAAAGGTCAGACATTCCCTATACGAATTAAGTCATTTGTCATAGCAGTACCTGTGCCATCCTCTCACTGTGTTATGCAACGTGTGTTCCACCCAAGAGTTTTGCATTCTGTATTCATTCACCTAGCTCTCGTGGCCAGGGCCGAGTCCTTTCCCTGCCTGTCTCAGCAGTACGTACACACACACACACACGTGCCTTCAACTCTCTGAGCTGCTTTCAATCAGCCTCTGAGGGAAGAGCTTTGAGCACAGCTACCCTACGGGTTTGCAAGCAGGCTTTCCTTCATTCCTACAAGATCCTTCACCACTAGAGAAGATCTAGGACTCTCCTAGCAACAGCTGCTCATACTCTTGACGGATGTAAATTACAGTGGATTGCTGCAGTGACTGCTGAGAGCTTGGAAAATTTTGCTGGTTGAGCACTGGGAAGATTAAAAATGAATTACCATGTTTCCTGCAGAGAAACTGTTGCTATGTAGGGTACTACTCTTCTGGTCTAGGGAGTTCCCCTACAAGTTGCTGCTCTGTCACAGAATTAGCATTCTGATCCCAGCAACAAGTCACAGAGGAAAAGCTTCATCCTTTTTGTTAGGTCATGCTCCACTATGCTAACAACAGGCTGAAGCCTTGAGACAATTAATACATTTGAAGATCCTTTTGTAGTGCTAAAACAGCATATGGAGACCTTAATGAAAGTGAAAGTTGCATTACTTTTTGATTAATATTGCTGCCAAAAGCACAAGTCTCTGTTCTGGCACAGAAAGAAAGCATCAGTGCATTTGTTTCCTGAAATTAAATTAAGTTTATTAGACAGGAAAAAGAACAACTAAATGTGACTTAATAGGAAAAGCAGGATGAGACTCAAGACCCAAAAGACACCAATGTCTAATTGCAAGGATTTGCAAAAAAGCTACTCTTTCTGAGTGTGGCCTATATTACAAGCTATAAAATATGACATCTGTTGTCTTCTCCAAGAGTAAATATCCATTAATAGATTAATAAACTTTGTCTCCATTAGAGCTCGGTGAGGTCACCCTTTGCAGTATATTGAATTTATTAGTCTGGGCTAGAGTTCAGCTACATCAAGTGCAGGACGGCCGAATGTCAGAGTATCTATTGACTATGTCCCTGGAATCTTAACATCAAACTGAAATCCACAAGAGGAACTCAATTTCAGTCCATCCAAATGAAATCATAACTTACCTACTTAAACTGCAGGAACTCAGGAGGAACTAATCTGCCAGCAAGCAACATAAATTGGAGTGGATCATGCCTAGCTGCAAATAGGCCCATTATTCTAATATCTGCTGAGAATGTTTGCAATTGTTAACCCATTCCCAGATGGATAGAGATCTATAAATTAGAATGAATAATCTATGAATCATCTCTAGAATTTAAGGACTTACAGGACCAATGAACTTCTTTGAAGGTTTTGGTAAAACCAAGTTACTAGCAGCCTGGAAAAATTCCAGAATATCCAAAATGTTGTGGAGATCCTCATCAGGAGAAATAACTTCCCATGGAGCAGTTATGATTTTATAGATACAGCTATTTCCTGCAAGGAAAGCAAAAAAAAGTACACACAGAAGTCTCTAGCTAGATGTTTTCACAGAGCTTCTCTTGTAAAAGCTATTCTAAAAGCCATTAAGTGTGAAATAGGGATGAGATATGGATGTACGTGATAGTGATACACATATTTGGAACATGAATGAGGAAAAAAATTAGCTCATCACCAAATTCTTTCGGGACATTGAATCTGACCTTGTACAGCAAAGATTATCTGAAAGAGTTTTAATATAACTGAAGTCACAAATCCCAAATCCAAAAGTTATAACGACAATGCCAAAGCAACCTGTACTAGAGCAGCAGCAGACACTGCTATAAACCAGTTTTCCCTGTGATTCAGAAAAAATTCTAATTTCTTTTTCTTATTGGCATTTACTCTTAAATGTGGTATTTTACATTTACATCTTACTTACTAGATTCAATATAGTAACATATATTAAAAAACAGATCAATTAAATAGAATCATCTTATCAATTTAGCAATTTTTCACTCTTAACTGTCCTTTTGTGAACTACAACAGCTTTCAGTTTCCCAGTGAAGATTTTTATACTTTCTTAACCTCTTCTTAAAGACAGTCAGACTTCTGGAGGTCAAGAAAGGGAGGATGACTGCACTTTCAAATACTGAGAATGAATCTGCTGGAGAAGTGGGGTGAGTTGGACTCTCTAATTTTTTTCCAGATTTAAATCAGAAAGTAACACAGCAGTGAAGGTTACCCTTTCTTAGCATCAGTAATTAAGTCACAGTAGTAGACATGATTTGAAAAGCAGTTCTGTTTTGAAAGCATATCCTTGCATTTTATCTCACTAGCACTGTAACAAAAAATATCAAGTCTGAGACTATAAATTCCTACAGAATGGTGTCCTGCCAAATTCTTGCTTGGTTTTCACCAGAATCATTCAGGTTGCATAAGACCATTCCTTTCTTTTGGAATGTTCCTTCAGATTGTTCAGAATTCCACATTTTTCTGGATGATTTATTGTTAATGCAGTACTTCACAAAATATTTCTTCACCCATACAAAAGCATACCTTTTGGACAATGTTCTCTTTCTTTACACCTACATACAGGTTTTCATACCAAAATAAAAAATAATAATTTTTGTTTAGTTTTTACTATGGATCAAATAATTTTAAAAACCATCCCCTTGCATCAGTCCTGTCATTACTGAAAGAAGTTTCATGAATTTCCCTCTTGACTTTTGCACATGGAAAACCTTTGGCAATGGTGCTCATCATATCTGCCAATTTATTAAACAGCTTCCTCTGACATTAGAGAAAATGTCATTTTACTCAGGCCATTTTTCTTCCTGAGTATTCCTACAATAATGTGCAATATTTATAATTTTGTTTCCTACTATTTGAGAAATTAAAACCAATTTTTCCCACAGCTCAGTGCTGCAATTTTTTTTTTTGTTTGATTTTTCGTTTGAGATTTTTGAGGTTTGTTTTTTGGGGCTTTTTTTGGGTTTTTTTTATTGTTTGTTTTTCCTCTGTAGACCATGCCCCACACTCAAAAAAAAATAAGGCTTGTCAGGATGTCAAATTAGTGACATAGAATGAGATTTAAAGGATGCATCCATGCTTTTATTTAACTTAAATTCAACTGCCTGAATTCTTTTGTAACCGGTCTTAATTCCTTCAGGTTTGGTGGTACCACTAGCAAAAGGGAGACAACATGTTACTCTTCTGAACAAGGTTTTAGTTAATGTCCCTCTAAAAACATTCTGCTCCTGTAAGATAAGGCAGATTAAACCAACATTGTGTTGTACTATCTTTATCTCCCAAAGGGCAGGTAAATACAGGATGCCAGAGAGATAAATACTATAGCATACATCTTTCCTGTAAGCAACCTGAACTACACAGTTTCCAACCTGACATCTTTGTCCAAACAGAAGGTGGAACCTGCTGTATATTTTACTTGAATTGCTGCTCTTACAGGCCTAGACATATTTGAATTTTGAGCAAAAGTTCTAGGCAATGAAAATACAGCAAGTTAAAATGATGGACTTGGATTCTAAATAAAACGAAGTTCCTGACACTCTGATGGGTCTTAAGGTCACTCAGTCAGGCATCGAGTCCTCAGCTGCAGAAAGAGGACAGCATCTTCATCTTCTCCAGCTACAAGTTACCACAGGCATGGGCAACAGAAGGAAACATAGGCAACTCATCACAGCAACAATTGCAAGGGCGATACTGTACAAACCCCTAATTCTTAGTTGCTCATCATGCAGAAGTATTCTCATTTGCGCCTGACAACCCATAGCTGTCAATATAAGGAAAAGAACAAGTAGGGTTTGAGGCTGACACTAGCCAGAAATGTGGCCTAGTTTACAGCTCTGTCCAGTTAAGGCTGAGCACAATATCACACTGCCATCAAAGCACGTTTGTTATCTGATCTCTTTCATATGCCACAAAGTTACCTCCTCACAGAGAAGCTGCGCATTTTATACTCCTTTTCCAGAAAATGTGAAGACCCTGTTGATCTCTCATAGTCCAAAAGTTGCTTTAAAAAATAAATAATCATTAAGGCCAAAATTTCCAAGGGTGGGGGGGAGGGAAAGCTTGGTATCGGAAAAGTAATGCTGCTCTTCATGTTTCAATACATGCACAGGGACGATTCAGGGAGAAATAGGAAGCAGCTTAAGTCTCAGCTGACAGAATTCTAGTAGACAGTGCTAAAAGATTAGAATATCTTAAACAGGTCAAATTAAATGTTTTATCATCAAAATTATGTCTCACTAAGACATAGTATAAGCCAGCTTCAGGATACTTTTTATTTTGTTAAATATGTTCAATGGTTCTTTTTTTTTTTTTTTTC
>VZRO01002718.1:136197-165520 GCA_013397915.1 Daphoenositta chrysoptera
GTGTGTCTTGTAATGAACAGCATAGGTATTATTAAAATTTGTAGCTTTCTCTGCATCGTGTTTTCTCTCTTTGGGGCACTAGCAATTTTCATCTACGTACACGATCAAATATAAGGGAAGACATCTGGAGTGATGGCACACATAATCACTCTACAGAAACTACTCAGGTTATACTTATTTGACATTGTTTAGGTCTGTTCTTCCCTTCCCCAGATAACTAAATCTTCTAACCATGCCTAGTTTTCCAATTCTTATTTTCCTTCAAGACAAGGACATCCTCTTACACTTAAGTTTCAAAACAAAAATAGCTAACAAACACCCCCAAAGCTACTCTGCTTCTTACTAAAAAAAAAAAAAAAAAAAAAAAAAGAAAAGCTGGTTTTATAAAATTGTGTGAAAGTATCAAAGGTAAACACAGAAAAATAGAGTCCAGAACTGTAGAATTTAAATTTTCTGAATGAAAGCAGATGAAGCTGTCAAAAGATGTGAAATCAACAAGATTTCTCCTCACAAACTGTGTTATTCTAACTACAGTGTCATAGTCACAATGCCCAGAAGATGATGAAATGATGGTATCCATCAATGAAGAAGAAAAAAAGATCTCTTAATTTCTCTGATAGATATCAGTCAAACAAACAAAAATACTTCATGTGTATTGCAGACTAACAAGAGTTACGTCTCCTACATACACACACACCGTTTCTGTTGTATGTTTCTACAATGACATCTTGGGTCATTTACAAAGGTTCGTATTGTCCAATAAATCAAAACCATTGAATAACTGATGCTTACAGTGAACTAACTCGTTGACTGGAGTCAACAAGAACATGGTTTCAGTCAAGCACTGCTACCCACTCTGGTACCCAGGCACCCTGTTCTGCACCCACCTGGCAGGTAGGAAATGTCCCACAGTCACCGCCCTACCTGACTGCAGGGACCAGGTGCTGGTACTGATTAAAACCCAAAGGACAGCAAGGGAGAACAGCAGCAGAAAACACTCTGGGCTTCAGTAAAGCGTTTTTCAGCCTGCTCAGGGACTGGAGGGATGGATGCTGTGCAGTGCTGTTCCAAAGGGCAAACTGGCCCTGGAGGAACTGGTCGATCTTCAAGAACAACATCTTCGAAGCACACCAGCTAGCCTATCCCAGAGTGCAAGAAAACAGGAAACCACAGCGAGAATTCACAGGTTACACAGGGATGAGCAACAGTGTTCAAGCTTCAGGGCAGCTATTCATTCAGTAGAAGGATGAACCTAAAAGAAGAGTACATTTATTAGTAAGTCCACTGAATGAGAACAAGTTTCCTGTTTATCAAATGTTAAAACACCGATTCAAAGCAATCATTATACATAAAAGCAGCAGTGATACAAAGTTAAAAATGGAAGCAAACAAGCAGAGAATGTGTTTTTACACCCAATACTGAAAATTCATGTAGGAATTTGTGCTTGTAGATTTTTAGGGATTTTTTTTCCAAGCGATTATGGCCCATCCTCAAAACAAAAAACAAAGAGTAGAACAGTACAACTGATTCCTTTCATATCCAGATGAATTCTATCCTTTGCAGATCTGACTCACCGAGTCAGCTAAGATGAAAATTAGATGATAAAAAGGAATAGAATGAATTTTAAATTGTTAAGTCATGTGTATTCATCAATATTTCTTTCTTCAGCATTAAGAGATCAAATTATTTAGAAGGCAGACTCAAAATCCATTAGTAGCACTTAAAAATATGCTGTTATATAAACTTCTATATAAATGTGGTAAGAAGATCCTATTTATAACAAGACGTAGTTAATAACCTAATAAAAGCAAGGAAACAAAAAGGGAAAAATGAGCTAGAAAGAAATAGATCACCTTCAATTACAGTCCCAGGAGACTCTCTGGTGTTTCACTTTGACATTGTGCTATCAGCAACTTCACTGTTATGAGATGGTAGTTGACTGGTTATACACATGGTTTGTTTTGAAGCTCATCTTCCCATCTCTAGACAAAATACTTTATTTCACAATATCCTTCTAGAATTGCTAGAAAAAGAGTAATGCTTTTAAGGCTTTTTTTATTTTTCTGTTTGCCTATTTAAGCCACAAGTCAATTCAACATGACAGCCTCACTAACTTAGACCAAAACTGTTAAACATTATAATACTGATGGGGTTCTAAGCACTGTTTTATGACAGAGCAGCATGGCAGCCTGCAAGCAATGCAGGCGACTCCTGCAGTACTGGAGTGATGGACAACTCGGCCAGAGGGGATGTGATAATGGATATGATGGTCACCAGCACAAGTGAGCTAATCAGTGACATCAAGACTGGAGGCAGCCCAGGCTGCAGTGGTCATGTATTGGTGCAGGTTTCAAAGCATGGATGGAGCTAAATTTGGCAAGGAATGCAAAGAATAGGAGGGGCTTCTATTGGTATGTCAGCCAGAAAAGCACGATCAAAGAAAGCATTCTCTAATGAACACAACTGGAAAATTGGTAACAGTAGGTAAAGAGAAGGCTGAGGTACCAAAAACATTTTCATCTCAGTCTTCAGGAAATCTTACTTCCTGCACTGCTCCAGTGGATGGACTGGGAGACTGGGAGACTGGAGAAGTAAATTGCTTCCCACTGCAAGATATCAGATTTGTGATCACCTGAAAAACTTGACCTATAAAAGTCTATGGGATGCATCTTATCAGGTCCCAGAGTCCTGAGGACAATTGTCAAGCCACTCTCCATGGTATTTGAAAAGTCACAGCAGTCAGAAGAAGAACCTGGTGACTGGAAATAGGGAAACATTTCACCCATTTTTAAAAATGTTAGGAAGGGGGAACCTGAGAACCTGTCAGCCTCAGCCCTGTGCCTGGGAAGATCATGGAACAGATTCTCCTAGGAGCTGTGCTAAGGTGTATAGAGGAAAAGGGGGTGATTTGAGACAGCCAGCAGAGCTTCACCAAGGGCAAAATCTGCCTGACAAAGTTTTTCAGGGTGTTTTGTTGTTGTAGGTCAAAAGGTAATGGTTGTAATCTAAAAGATTTAGCCTAGGTTTAAGGGAGAAGTTTTGTACAGTAAGGATGGTGAAACACTGGAACAGGTTGCCCAGGGAGGTGGAAGATGCACCATCCCCAGACACAGTTAAAGTCAGACTGGACTGATTGCTGGGTGATTGGACTATACAACCTTCAAAGGTCACTTCCAACCAAAGTTATTCTATGATTCTGTCTCACCAAATCCATGGCACAGCATGTTAAACTTAGAAATCCCAGGGTCTCAGATTTTGATGTCAGGAATTACTCAAATTCAGAGAGCAATTCAGGTTTCTGTAATCACTGTTGATAAGTGTCTCACTCTCCCTCTACTCTAGCTGGTAAGAATGAATTGGTAGTGGGAGAGCATTCTGATCTCAGGCCTACATACCAGATTCCTCTTGGATGGAGTTTTCTTCACAATAGCCTTCATGGTAGTGTTCTGCAGGGAACTTGTGACAAAACCAGCATTGGTAACACTCCAGTGTTTTTACTTCTGCTGAGCAGTGTGTGCAGGTCAGGGGCCATTCCCTACCCCCACCCTGTGCGCTATGCCTGCCCAGCAGGTAGGCTGGAAGCACTGAAATTGTCAGGGAGCACAACCAGGACAATTGACCCAAACTGACCAATACCACATCACTTTCACACCTCATGACATCATGCTCAGCAGTAGAACTCAGAGAAAGGAAGATGGGAGAATGTATTTGGTTACTACGTTTGACTTCCCAAGTAACTGTTACATCTGCTGAGGCCCTGCCAGAAACTGGCTCTGTATCTGCCTGCCAACACAAAGTACTGAATATTTTGCTTTGCTTGTACGCACAGCTTTACTTAACATATTTAAACTGTTTTTATTTCAATCCCTGAATTTTCTTCTTTTTGCCCTTCCAATTCTTCCTCCTCAATTCCACTGACAGGGAGGGAAAAAGTGACTGGGTTGTGTCCTATCTGTTGACCATGGTCAATCCACCACAGCCAGTCAAAACTCTTCTCTGGAGGTTCCTCTCTACTGAGGCATCTAATTTTTGAGCTTGGTGGGACAAATCTCAAAGCACCACATGTATGAAGTAGTGGCAAGTCCCAAAACTTAAAATTACAGTGATATATTTTCTGGTCATTGAAACACCCAGCAGTCTTGCTGAGCTTAAAAAAAAAAAACAACACATCATTGCATTTCTTTAGAGGTACAACACAGGCAGGTTTTTATTTCTCTAAAAAACTTTAAGAGTAAACAAATAGAGGAAGTGATGGCAAGTTAAAAGGAAAACTCCAAGTAAGACCTTGAGAATTATAAATGAGATCTGCATTACTGTAATTAGTCAATGTCTCACAGGTTCTTCCATAGTCCAAACTGCCCATGCCAAAGCCTTTCAAAATTCATGGCTTTATCACTATTGTGAATAAGGGCTCTAAAAGATATTTGTCATCCACTTGTTGTCTGAGGAACTTATGGGATCTATTAAGTAATAGGACACTGCACATTTCCTTGCTCTCTCAGATGTGTCCATGTAACTAATTTTTTTTTAATTCATACTTTCCTTCAATCTGTCTATAAATATTGTTTTCTTAATGCTAAAAAAACCGCAAACCACTAAAAGTTTAAGGCTTAGGAGTCATACTGCTGGTTTAATAGATTTCACTAACACTTTGGAAGTTATGATTATAATAAAATATGACAGCAACATACTTTGATTAGATGAAGGTTTCTGTGCCTTTTTTATTTCTACTTTATTTTACCAATATCTATGCAGATCAAATGTAAAATATTAAATCAAAGGCAGAGACTTTCTTCCTCCTTTCCACTTCTTGATCAAGAACTTATGTCTGAATTATCACTGGCATTTCGTTTAGAAGCTTGAGTAATTTAAATAGCTCTGTGCATCCTTCCTACTCCATTCTTCTAAAGAAGTCAGCCAATATCTGCTTCTCAGTCCTCCCTCACTCAAGTAGGTTTAGTCAATAAAATATAAAAAAGTGACTCAGGCTATTGAAAAAAAGTTTAAAATCAGTGGGTTTGATAGTCTGTATTCCCTTTTACATACACATGAGCTTCATTGTCATTTTCTATGCCCCCCTCACACTCAAATCCCCCAAAAACACAAATCAACGAACCCTAACACACTTGAGGGCATTGTTGTTGGATTTTGCTCCCACACAGAGAAATTCTAATCTCCTCCGTTAGAAAAGAGCTAATTTACTTAATGAGAAGTTCCACTGGCATCACCGGAGATACCAATGAAGCTTAATCAAAATATCAAAACCTGGTTCTTAAGTCTGGAAAGGGAAAATAAGCTGTACAGAATTATTTGGGGAAAGACACTCAAAGGGCAAATATAGAGGAATGCAGCCCACCTGTCAAAAACCTGTATCTAACTAAAGCAGAAACTTGCAGTGTCAAATTATAGGAAGCTTCAGTTAAAGGGACAGCCCAAGATGTTTCTTCTCTAAGCATGAAGATGTGTCTTTAATCTTCAAGAGCATTATAATTTGGTCCAGAACTAAAAAGATGTGTTGCATCATTCAGCGCATAAGAGAGTACATTTGAATGCACACACCATAGCAGGAAGTATAAAAAATACACTGAATAAGAACATTAAGATAATTTCACTACAAGAGTTTTGAAAAACTGATAATGCATCACAAGCTGTGATACAGCTTTCTGACTCTTGTGGGAAAATGATTGGTCTTTTAAGAATAGGTAGTTCCTTTTCACTAATCACATCCTGCAGTTATTCTCTGTACAATATGCAAGCCAGAACTGTTAAAAAGGTTTTCACACCTTTTGCTTCAGTACCTTTCTTGGAATGTATGCTGTACTATCTACGGCAACCAGCTGTGCTCACATTGGATATCCTCAGCTAAGCAGGATCAGATTTTGGCACTGCTATTGTTAGCTGTAAGCATTTGTTTGTTTCATTAGTGGCAATTATGCCCAGTAGGGACTGCCAAAGGCACATAGTGATCCACGAGGTGGATTTAATAAATAAGCTTGTATCAGTGAAAAATATTCCATCAAGATGTGAGAAAGCACTGTATTTTAGATTTTCTTATTTTATAAAATGTTACAGTTAACTTCTGGACAAGAAAATCTGACTTTTTAGACATTTGAGCCTCCAACCTACTTTCAGATTATCTGTAGATGTGGAAAAATTATTAAAGAGAAATCTGTACATTTCACCAAACAATTCCTCATTTCCAGGTAAAGAAGCCTTCCTGCTTGTTGTCCACCATGATTAAGCCTTTCAGCTTACTGACTTGGAACCTGACATAATATTACTTCTTTATATATCTAACAAGACTAAAGTGCTAGCTGAGACAATAGGAGTTCCACCTTCACAAAGCTCAGCTATACAGATATGTGGACCTAAAGTTGAAGTTAGCCAAAAAAACAAGCACAAAAATCCCTGTTCTATACTATACTGGAATAACCCTTGAGATCTGGATAGGAATAAGAACAGACAATTCAAACAAATCACTGTAAACTCCTGATAATGTCAAGTACTAAATTCCATCTCAAAGTCTCACAGTCTTCACTTCAGAGCAGACTGAATGTACTAAGACAGAAATCAAAGAGCTATCCTTTGGCTTCAGATAACTCCATACCAGGAAATGTGGGGGAAAAAATTGAGAAAATAAGACTGGTTGATTTCACAGCTGATCAAGAGCTTAAATTATACTGAAACTTTTCACCATAAACCCACAACTTGTTCAACAGGACAGGATGCTCACTGTGATAAGAACAGTTGGCAAAGGACATTTCAATTGTCAAATACAAAGGGCTTGTCAAGCCTGTTACAACTTCATTCAACACTTTCTGGCCACAGACATGAGTTAGAAAATATTTCCAGATCAGAGCTGTTCTTCCTGAGACCAGTAGTAGAGAGCTTGGGAATCACTTGTTCTATATGTTTTAGCATTAAATAATAATTAAAAAAAAAAAAAAAAGACATCAAAACCACAACCTGAAAGTTTTGATTATACTATTTGAGGAAACCTCCTAATTATAATTCAGGAGGCAGATATGGTGAAAGTAATGGAGGGTGACACACTGATAACTACTGAGAGTTCAGGCTGTCTTCCAATTAAAGTTTTGCTGGGAGTATATATACCACAGCAAATATAAATCTCACCACAGTATAAACCTTGATCTCAGCAATTGCAGTGATGATTCTGAACCACCAAACAAGAATTAGGTGACTAATTTCTATTAACCATCTGAGCCAAAATTATTCTCCTTCTATTACGAAATCCAACCAACTAACAAACCAACCAACCAACCACCCAAAAAAATCCCTACAAAAACTAGCATCCCCCAAAAAAATAATAATAAAAAAAAGAAAAAAAACAGAGAAACCAAAACCAAATTATTCCTCTGATGCTGAATTGATTTGCATCACCTGAACAAACACTATATGCCATGAACTGTGGCAGCACCAGTTGGGGTAATCTGGTTGTCCTGATGAGCTTCTCAATTCCAGTTAAAAAGCATTGAAGCTAATTAGAATCTAGTGAGGGAAAAAAATCCAAACAATTTTTTCTGGGATATTCAAAAAATAAGTAGTCAGTAATGAAAAGAAGTATACACGATTCAAATGCTCCAATGTTGCATCTTAATCTGAATCATATTTTCCCCTCAATGTACAGAAAAAAATTTAAATGCTTTAAAAAATAGCCCCTCCTGTCACTCTCCATAAAACTGAGAGCAAATCTTTTTTGTTACTTTGTTTACACTTATATACTTGCAGGAATTGGAAAGCTCTAAAAAAAATTCTATTTTGGGGAGAATTATGTGTTTCATAAAATATCATCTGCACGGGATATTTATTCAATCCTTTTATAAGAAGAGATTTGGCAGCTGAACATTATGTATGACAGACTTCTTTCACACCATCTGTTATCTGTAGCAAATCAGAAAGCATTTCTTCATTATTTTTTGTGAAGAACTGTTGGTGCAGTTCAGAAGACTTCAAAAAAGTATTTGCTATTTTTTAGCGGAGAAATACTGGCAGTGGCCATTCACTTCTAGGGCTTCAATGCTTTGTTCTCCCGGGATCCTGCTCAGCAGTAGACTAGTTTGTAGTGAGCTAGAAATTTTTAAGGTTACAGAATAGAGAAATAAAAACTTGTTTTCTCTTTGTAATGTACTCCAAAACCCAATTATCTTTCATATGATCTTCATTGACACGAAAAGTCAACTAGGCTCAAGTGAGGCATTGGATTAACTCCAGTTGCCCACACAGAACAATTTCTTCAGCTGTTGACTTTTGTCATCTGTTAGCATGAACCTTCACTGGTACCAAAATGTAACTTTACAGCATGTGTTCCCTTCCTGGACTGGGGCTCATTTTTGAATGAATATGAGTTTATCAATAAACCGTAAAACAGAAAAATTGGAAAAAAACTACCATCACACACGCACACACACACACAAGTACACAAAATCAAAAAACCCAAAAACCAAAACCAAACAACAAACAAACAAACAAAAAAAAAACCCCAACCTCCCAAAAAAAATCTCAACACTAAAAACCCCACAACCTTATTGTTATATTGGAGGGTTTTTTAGATTTTTAAGATAACATGTGTCTATTTTCTTAGTATCATGCCTCAGAAAATTCAACATCTGTTTCTTTCAATAACAAAAAATTATTAACCCAAGTTTTAGGTGTAGCAATGATTTTGAAACAGACTTATTTTTCTAATTCCATCTTTGCTGGGGCACAAAACTACTACGCATCCAGAAGCGCTTTAGTGCTTGAAAGTAATCCTAGAATCACAGAATATGCTGAGATGGAAGGGCTGATTATCAAGTCCAGCTTCTGGCCCTGCACAGGAGAACGCCAAGACTCACACCATGTGCCTGAGAGCAATATCCAGGCACTTGAGCTCTGGCAGACTTTGTGCTGTGACCAAGCTGGGGAGGGGATAAAACGTAAGACTCATATTATTCTTACGTAAGTCAAGATAAGACCATAACATTTCCTGAAGCAGAAGCTGCAATGAGGAAGGGAAATAAAAAGTTTCAAAACCACTGACCTCACATATGATCCACCCGACCAAATTCATCTGTTGAATAAAGTTTCGCACTGATAAATTCCCTTTTCTAAATAAACTAAAGTCAATGAAAATTTCTTGGAATTTGGGAGATAAGAATGGGTTAGTAGAACAAAAGAGCACCAATGCAAGCTTCTTATCTTTTTTTGTGAACATCATAAGCCTGACCATGTTTTTCCTCTACAGATCAGGGTGGGCGCTACTAGTTGATACCTTCTATGTAAATATATATGTAGCTGGTCTTAGAAACCAAATTTACCCAGTAGCTAGGCTCAGATCCTCTGGTCTCCCTACTTACTAGTACCTGGCTGTAGAATTCCTTGGGTCTTGTAGACACACTGTTCTTGCTGGTACTCAGACCCCCTTGTTCTGTACATATCTCCCTCACTCCACAATAGTTGTCCCAGACCTATGGCTTTCTCAGAAGATGACTGTCAGGCTGTCTGACCCAGAAGGTGAAAGAACCACCTGGCCAACCAAATATCTGACTGTCTGACTGCTGGTCTCTCCACTGTCTGGCCCCCAAACCTACTCTCTCCTATAACTTGCTGCCAGACCTCTTATCCCATGCAGCAGCTAATTTGGCTTGAAATTATCTGGTGAAGTACGCACTGCAACACTGAACTTCCCAGGAAAACATCCAAACTCTTTCCAGTTACTGACATTTAGACCTCAACACACGCACACCAGACAGGATTCTACTGAGGAAAACAGGAATCGCATTTAACATGCAGAAATGACAGATTCAGGTGATCAGATCCAGTGCTTAGCCAAACCTATTGGCCAGAAATCTGTTTACACTGAAATACTTTCTCCCTCCCTCCTTGACTCTCCATCTGCCTATGCTTGTTCCCCCAATTCAACCCTATTTCTCCCTTTCTCCACCTTTGGTCCTTCTCTAAATATCTTATTACATCTTTCATAGTTCCACTATCCCCTTAAAATTTTCTACAAAATTTATTACACAAGCCCAGAATTGCCCTCCTGCATTCCATGATGAGTCCCATATTCCTTTAGGTAATTAAATACCCTTCAATCTTCAAGGTGCTTGCACTCAATAAGATACAGCATCCCTCCACTCACTGTTTATTTGCATTTTTGGTGATTAGCCTGTAATTATATTACCTATTAATTATTACTTTTTATCCTTCTAGAAATCAAGTTGATTAAACTGTGCTCTTTTTCCTAAGACTGACAGCAAATTAGTTGTTTTATATTTCCTTCTCTTTCCTTCTTCACATTCATCTCCCATTGATTCTTAATGCCAAGTGTCCCCTTTGAGTTGTAATTAGAAAATGTTCAATATTAAATCTCTTTTAAACCAAAGTGATTTTTAATCTGCAAGGCAAAGTCCATAGGTTGTTTTTATACCTCCTGGTCCTCCTAAGTGTAACTTTGAAAGTGTAATGCCAGCTGGATTGACCCCTAGACCTTGACAATACAGTAAAAAAAAACTTAGCAAGAACTCCCAAACAAGTCTAACTTCCTTGATTTTGAAGTTCTTTAGAAGCCCTAAAATGAAAATAATTCCATAGCAATTCAGAAACCTGTCGCTCTAGGACACAAAAAGAAGCACTCCAGACTCAAGTTCAGCCAGGTCAAAGCCAAAGCCAGGAAAGAGGCCTGGCCGTTTATTTCTCTCATATATATATGTTTCTAGGAATGACCATGGATTGGAGGATGAGGTTACCACCTCTTCCAACCACACTGGTCAACTGAACAATCCATCAGACTTTCTCCGCCTCAGGAGAAAGAATGAAAACAATAAAGACAGTTAACAAAACATGACTATGTTTACAGAAAGTGCGTGAAAAACTCTATCACCAAGTGAAAACATCGAAAGACTGCAAAAGTCAGGGCAACAGAAACCTTTCAAGAGCACTTCGTTGAGCAGAAGTAAACTTTTCAATATACAGTTTAAAAAAACGAGTTTGCTCTTTGAAAGCAATGCAAACAGTATCAAAAAATTCTGTGGTACTTTTATAAAACAGATATATGAATGACAACTTAAGAATTTAATTAAGTACACTTTTTTTTTCATGAAAAGCAATCTAGAGATTCCTTTTGCATGTTTGTTTCTCCTGCAACTTGAAATGCATCTGGATGCTATAGGCTGGCAACAGATTTTTTCAGATATATTAGAAAGTCTTATGAAGACTTAAAAACCATAAATTAAAGTCACAAGAGGCTGTTTCATGATCCAGAGATGTTTGTAACGATGATTGGTTTTGGGCATCTAACCTCCTCCCCTAAAAAAGTCAAAATTTCTTCAAGAGGTATTTTCATTTAACAACAGTATTTTATCCCTGCAGAGATTCTGCCCCATAAATACTATCAGTTTTTGTCTATCTGTTGCCTCAGAAATATATAATCCTTTTCATATGAGATTTCATATCCTGCAATAGTATGTCTGTTTTCTTTTCATTGCCCAGCTCTCTATTTTAACCCACACACTTCAATTACTTCTCTGGTCTTGATGAGCTTGCAAATTGAACTACGGACTGTCCTTTTATTATCTATATATGAAGCCAAAATTATAATACAACTGGGCTTCATTTTGAAAAATTATATTTGACTCCATAATGTTGTGAGAATGAGGAAACTTTATTCTTTCTACATTCAGGCTTTCATACTCATATAGTCTCACAGCTGCTCCTGCTCATGTTCCTAAGATGATCACTTCTCATTAGCAATTTCCATTTCTAACTCGTTTCCTCAGTGATTCTTCAGCCCTTCTGCTATTTAAAAACAGACAAAATCCGAAACATATACTCATACCCAAATGGTGTAACATGAGAATTCAAGCCCTCTTCCTCCTCTGCCTAAAGCCAACTAAAAGAGGAGCAGATCAGGAGCATGAAACCTTCAACACAGTTTTGGGACCATTCTTAGCTTCTCTTTCTCCTTCAGAAGCAGGAAAGAAAATATATTGTTTTTACTTTAATATAGAGGAAGACTAGCTGCCCATTAGAAAAATATTTTGTACTTCATTTTGATAATATATTTTTATATTGATATTTATATAAGTTCCAGGACCATTCATCATTCAGATATCAGCATGATTGAGAGTACTCCAAGATGTGTTTGCATGTAGTAGAAGTTGAAAATTAATAGGGTCTTTTGTCTGTTTAGATTATTTAGAGAAATCATATATTTGCATCAGATAATTTTTCTGAACTTCCATAAGTAATACCTGAAGAAACAGGTTTTTTAACATTCAAGCTGAAAAGTTTTCCTTTCATTCCTAGGAAACACAAAGGCTTTCCAGTGGACCTAACTGAACCTTTTTCTTTATCAGTTGTGACTGGCATAGTGGGATCTAAAGCTTTCTCCTCTTTGCATGTTTCTCTGTGGGTCATTCCAACCAGCCATCATGTCCCCAGCTAAAGCACATCTAGACAATTCAGCCCTTCATTAAGCCACATTACCTCCCTGGAATAACCATTGTTTTCAAGAGAAAAATACAAGTTTCAATACAAGTTTTTAATATCATGACTGTAATGCTTTCATGGTTTCCAGAAAATGTGCAAGCTAGTTACATTTGCTGGAAAACAAGACCAGTCTCTCCTTTTTATTTCACTCTCCTGCTGTCATTCATGGTTCCTGGATCCCAGCTCTCTATCAAGACTGAAATTAACTGAAGTCTCTATTTCAAAAACTGAAGCAAATTATTCAAAAATTAGGTAGCTATTTTGTCCATTTTAATATTTAATTTTCACAAAGTTTCTAACATTCAAAATCATAGTTGGATCTCAAGCCATTTTAAATTCACCACTAAAAAGCTTAAGATCAAAGTGCAGATCTTGTAGGACGGACTGAATTGTCAAATCTGGTAGTGTATTTAACCCAGTGGTAAAACTTTAGCACCTAATTGGCCTGTTTATTAGATAAGCAAACAGAATTCCTATGGTTTGACTGCTCTTCTTCCCCTGGGATGAGGCAGCTGGATAAGATAAGGCTTAATTACTTCATCCCTGTTACTTCCAGTGTGACAGTGACCAGTCAAATGATTAACCATGAATGACAAGTCACAGGCTAATAGATATCATAACAAAAATATTCAAAATCAGTACAGCATTCTTTGTAAGAAAACTTGCAAGCCCTCTTGGAATAACAGAAAAAGATGGAAAAGCATCATTCTGGGTAATAAAAGTCAAAGAACCTATTTGTTAAATCTACCACTTATAAGCTATACTCTCTAATTTATGAATTCATATACTTTATATCATATTAAGTCTTTCACACCCAAAGAATAAATTCATTCATATCTAAATAATTTTTATTTGTAAAATTATGGTCACATGATCTTACCTGTATTTTAACAGTATTCCACAGACAGTAAACAACTTTAAATCAAAACAATCAAACCTCTTAAATGATGTATCAAAACTTCCTCATTATAGATAACTACAATACCATTATGACTTCTGGGAACACTCCAATCCAACAAAATAAGATATAAAAGCATTTTTGTACTACTAAAACCATGTTTTTTCCTACTTCCTGAATAACTGAAAATTACTTCCAACCATACACGTGACACAGAAGCCTACTTCCTTCTTTCACTGTAATGATTTCTTAAACAAAATGTTGTTTGTTTTTTTTTTTTAATTACTATTATAGAACTGACATACAGCATCTTAAGACTATTTTGCGAAATATAGAGCTCCATATATATGCTGTATAGAATTGGCTCCTTGAAAGTGAGGTCTACACACTACCTAGCCCATAAAAACTAATGCAGTTCTTACCTACTAGTTAGTTTGATGCCTATTCACTAAAGACCAGTTATTATCTGCACACTAATGGGTATCAGGTATTTTAGATATCACTTTTTTGACTGACTGCAAGATGATCTACAGCTTCTAGGACAGATTTTGTAACCTATAACAGTGTTTTAAAACTGAGAATCAAGCTTGTCATATTTCCAGGAAATGTTAAGTCAACTAGAAGGAAAAACATTACAGACATAGTAAGAAACTTGCTAGTCTGAAGTCCTTAATTATCTAGAATTTAGAAGAAAATATAAACATTGTACAGTTTTCACAGTTTAACCCCAGCTGTCAACTAAACCCCACAAAGCCTCTCACTCACTACTCCACAGTGGGATGGGGAGAGCATAGCAAGAGCAAAAGTGAGATTTGTAGATTGAGATAAAAGTTAAATAGGAAAAGCAAAATCTGCAAGCACAAGTAAACCAAATCAAGGAATTCATTTACCACTTCCCAGGGGTAGACAGGTGTTCAGCCATTCCCAGGAAAGCAGGGCTCCATCACACATTACAGTGTCTTGGGAAGGCAAACATCACAAACTCGAATGTGTCGCCCCCCTTCTTCTTCTTCTTCCCCCAGCTGCATATGCTAAACAAAATATCATATAGAATTGAATATCCTTTTGGTTGGTTGGGATTAGCTGTCCTATCTGTGTCCCCTCCCCAGTTGCCATGCACTCCCAGCTTCCTCACTGGCGGGGCAGTGTGAGGAGCAGAAAAGGCCCTAACTCTGTGTAAGCACTGCCCAGCAGTAATTAAAACATCCCTGTGCTATCAACAGCGTTCAGCACAAATCCAAAACATGGTTCCATACTAGCTACTACAAAGAAAATTATCCCTGCCAAAACCTGCACAGCCCTATAAGAAAATGCTGAGGAATGCCAGGAATTTGTTCTGTCTACGTAAAGAATCAATATTCTGAACACTAGACTCATCCTTCATCTCCTCTGGCTAGCAGGACTCATAATAATGGTTCCTTTCTCACAAAAGTCAGTCCTGGCACTCACTTCCCATTTGTAAGTCTGTGGATTTCAAGTGCCTTTCTATAGATAATTCTTCCTCACAATATTTGTAAGTGAACAATGGGGAAGCCTGTCTCATTCTTGCAGCATGATTGCAGAAATGATCTTCATTTCATCTAGAGGGGATCTGGCTCAGCTCACAGGCATAGCTTAGCATAAGAACAGGAAAGAGTTGCTACAACAGCATTATTACATTCATATAAAGCTGGTAGAGGGAATGTTGTGCAGCTGGAATATAAATCAGTGTGTGGAGATGATCAGAATAGTTCTGTATAGCTGGATAAATGGATATTTTTTTTGATAAAAGACATTGAGACAAAGCCCAGTCCCAAACACAGAAATTAAAATTTCAGAACACAGTATAGTTGTTCTTCATTTTCCCTTATGGGGGAAAAAATAGGCGAATAATAAATGCAGTTCTTGAAATACACGCTTTGAAATTTTATTTTCTGACTTTTAATCACTTTCCAGAAGCAGTCCCCTTCTAAGTCAGCTCAGAAAAGCCTAAGCAAGATTCAGTTACCGAAGAATGAGGATCATAGAGTCATGGAATGTTAAGGGGTTGGAATGGTCCTTAAAGATCATCTAGTCCCAGCCCTCCTTTTCTGGGCTGTAAGCACACACTGCTGGTTCATGGTCAACAAGCACCCCCAAATCTTTCTCTGTGGGGTGGCTCTCAGTCATTTCGCTGCCCAACGTGTAGGTGTGCCTGGGAATGCCCCAGGTGTAGGACTTTACATTTCACTTTGTTGAACTTCACAAGGTTTCATGAGCCTGCCCAGGTCCCTCTGGATGGCATCCCTTCCCTCCAGCATATTGACTGCCCCACAGAGCTTGGTTTTGTCAGTGAACTTGCTGAGGGTGCCCTCAATCCCACTGTCCATGTCACCAACAAGATGCTGAACAGTATTGGCCCCACTAGTGACCTCCAGGGACATAACTTTTTACTGGATGGATTGTTTGAATATTCTAGTCCTTCACATTAAAAGTTTCATTTTAAAGACTTTCTACTCACTTTCATTTTATCACCTCTTAAACTATCCTCTTAGGATCAGGGCTAAAATTCCTGAAGCTGATTCTTTATTATAGGAAACCAAGTCTTTACTTCAGCTGCTAAAGAACTAGAGGTTTTCCTAATACAGAGAATCCAAAGCTCTATACGCAGAGAAATTCAGTCCAGTTATTTTACTACCTAATCTAAATAGATTGAAGGACCTCATACTTAAAGGAAAATATTCAAATACAGATGGCTAAGCAGCATCAGGTCTAAAATTCCAGTTCTTTTATCTTCCTAAGCATCCACCAACATCAAACAGAAGTCTGGGCCAGTGTGAATCACAAAAACTGGCCCTTCATATTCATTAGGCCTGAAATTACCTTTTAATCCAAACTTCTAGGGCAAGCTGCACATTTACAGAAGTGCCAGGAAGTACGCTACACGTTTCATGCTGTTACACAAGCTGCAATAAGGTGAAAGGTTCCAAGAAAGAATAGCCATTACATTTTATGAGTCTTGAATTGAAGCAACAATCTCTGAAATATCAAAGATATCATCTTGACTGCACTACTGGCATATAAACAGTGTACCTTAAGAAGTAATTCAACTCTCCTTGGAAGCTATTTTCATATAGTTATTTTCAGAGAATTCTCCAATCATGTGAAAGAGGCCATTCAGTTCCTTAAGGGGACCAGTGGGAATGAATAAAGTCTCTATTTGAGGGAGGGTTATAGGTAGAAATTAGATTTTGTAAATTGGTTTATTTTCAAGAAAATGAGTATAGCAATGGCTTTTCTTCATTGAAATGTGCACATATTTGAAAAAAAAAAAAATGGCTGCAAGTCAAAATACAGAAAGAAGTGCAGCCTTGCATTCAAATCTGTTTTCCAATCAAATTTGCTGTCTGAAGGAAACTTAGCACTTGCCCAGGGAGTGAATCCTCAACCTTGCAGAGACTGCTGGAACTCATCTAGCTCTCGAGTTGCTGCTCTTTGTTGCCCATTGTTACAACCGCATAAGAAGGACCAAAACTGCTCAGGGACAATGAGATCAAGGTCGATTATATGTCTCTGAAAACTCAGGTGAAGAGGATAGGGACCTGTGGGAGATTCTCAATCAAATCAAGGAGAAAGGCTACGGGAGGAACAGATTTATCCTGTCAGTGAATCCACTGCTCTCAAGCTGGCAAAGCGCTTTGGCTCCTACGGAACCATAATGATCTTCAGAGAGCAGACTGCTGTCAAGGAACAGATGTGATACCTGACAAAAATGGGGCAACAAATCAGAAAAGCAAGATGGGATAGTTTTTATGAATGGAGTTGTGAGACAGACGGATACATGATTTTCAGGGAAAAGGGAAGAAAAATTATTGCATTCTACATAAAGGAACAAAAAGAATACATGGAGCTCTCCTATAGAATGATTATCTGTATCTGTAAAAAGTCAAAGATATGTGTTAAGCCATAGGCAGCTACAAAAAAAGTAGAAAAATATAGACTGAGCATTATTCAAGATATACTAAGCATTATCCAGACAGCTGGGAGATGCTCCAGACACAAGTCTTCATTCTCATAGAGGACTTTTACCACTTTGATATCTACTGAAAAACCCACACTGTGAAACACACCTAATCCAGAAAGTTTTAAAAGTGTGTTGGGGATATTTTTTTCCCCCAAAAGTCATGGGATAGACCAGCCAGGAAGGTGCTCTACTACATAGCAAGAACTGGTTAGGGATATGATAGTCACTGACAATCTATGTTATTGTAACCTGCAGACTGAAGAATTAAAGATCTTGAGGTAAGACAGGGAAGCAAAGCAGCAGGAGAACATTCAGAATTCAGAACTGTTTTCAGTCTATTCAGTGAACTGTTGGCAGGATTTCATAGATTGCATAGACGATAGAGGAGCTCATGAAGTCTGATTGATCTTCAGGGGTAGCTTCCTTGTAGCACAAAGATTATCAAAAAAGTGAGTCAAGTTTTGAATCAATTGATCTAAATGCAAGAAAATGAGCAGTCATAGCAGAAAGTCTCCAGACTGGTTAAAGAACCCTGACTAAGCTCAAATGCAAGGAGAGACGTTCAAAGAAGTGCAGGTAGCAACATATTTATTAAAAAGAAGAGCTCAAGCAGCATTTGAAAGGCAAATGCTTCACCGGAGAGAAAATTGGAAGGATAAGTGAGGGCCAATGGGAAGGTACTGGTGTACACTGAAGCAAAAGGAAAGCCAAGAAAAGCTTTGGTTGAATAGTCAGTGCAGTGGGTAATCTGGTAATGAAGCAAAGACTGCTGTACTTGACCTCTTTTCTCCTTGCAGGTTTTCTGTGGCAAGTTGGTGCCCTAACTCCATGTGGTTGGCAACAGAGTTTGGAAAGGAAGGATGTGATTAGAAAAAAGTTTAGTCAGAGGATGCTTGAATAAGATGAACATGTACAGGCCCAGAGTTGCTAACCAAATACTCAGCATTGCAGAATAACCTGGCTAAAGTCAACACAAAGATGTTTGACTAGCTTGGAAAGACTGCAGTGAACAGAAGTTCTCGGAATTAGAAAAATCAACTAGAAAAAATTTAATGTTATGTCCCAAAGAAGGCGTAGAGAAGGATGTGGGAAACTGAAGTCAGCCACAACTCCCCAAGATCAGAAGTGCCCTCAAAGAAATTTCTAGACACATGAAAGGCATAGAATCAGCATAAACTGATTTATCAAGCACAAATCCTGTACCTGACTTCATCACTTTGTGTTTCACAAACTGAATTCAGCAATACAACCACAAAGTAATTAAAAATAGATAATTAACATCTCAAAGTAAGTAGAATCAAAATAAACACAGAAATAATTATGCTCTCTGATTTCCAAATTATGATTGACAAAAAATTCCTCAAATTTCTTATTTCCAACTCAGATACCATCTTTTTGCTTATATCCCCCAATACAGTTTTAATTTGCCATAATCTATATCAGTTGTTACAGTAGAGTCAGGACAGGTGTCTCACAAAAAACAAAATACTAGTGTTTACATGCAAACCATTCATACACTGGAGCTTGTCAAATACCTTTTCTCCCTCAAAAATAAATACTAGGATAACAACAGCAAGCACTAGAAAACCTACTTAACATTAGGATCTGATTTCTATTTGCTCAGGACTTGCAGATACGTGATCTACAGCTTTGCTCATTTTTGAGGACTACCCAATTTGTAAGCAACACTTTTTCAAACCTGGCTTAGTTTCTTCCATAGTGTAAGTATTGAATTACAGGTATTGCTAAGTCTCCACAATCAAGCTGAGTGTGTGTCAGTTTGCATAACATTGTAGAGGAAAAGTTACCCAGCCTTCTCACCCGAATGATTTTCAGCAATTGAAATTTTCAGGCTTTTCCTTCTGCTTCAGCTGCTGTCACTTTCACTTCCATTTTCCAGTCTCCTTGCTTTAAGTTCGATCTTATCACCAGTCTTATATCCAAAAAAGTTATCCTCAAGCCAAAACAATGAACTTCATTCTAGACAAATTTTTGTCCTCTTCACTTTGTTTTGACCATATGGCTAGGGACACTTAAAAGCAACTAAAGTTCAGGAGTAAAGAGGCCTTGCAAAAGACCTTTTATGACTATCTTTTATCATTTTAGTTTTGCGCATTTATAACACAGGTTTTCATACCCTAAAATTCACACAGAGTGAAAAGGCAAAGAAGATCCAGAAGGTTCTTTTGTGGATTTCCCACAGCTTGAGCTTTGTCTAGAAGTGGTCCCTCACTCCATAACAGAACACAGTTATAGACAGGTGTTGCAGGCAGGATGCTCTCAAACATTGCTTTGGTTAATTTACTGGCATCTCACAGAAGCCTTTGGCCAGAGGTTGGGCACAGGAGCAGATGCCCCAGGGCATAGTTTTCAGTTTTAACACCAGTCTAATTATAATTAATTTAGTTTTCTTTTACTACATCCATGACAAAATGGAAAGGGAGAGGAATGACTGTGGGAGTCAACCCAGACAATCATAGCTCAGTAGTAAAATGGCCTAAAAGGAATCCATGCAATCTGACTGGTTTCCCAGGCAATGGAATGATTAGAAGAAAAGTAGTCTGGCCTATAGGAGAATCAGCATTGTTTATAGTTTTCAGTGTAACAGCAGAATATGACTATATTATTTTCCAGCTCAGATAGTGTTTATGCCTGAAAAGAGGTATTGCCAGAGTTTCAAATAGCTCTCTGAAGTTCATCTGAAAAACATTAAAACTGCTTGAAACTCTTATTTATACACACAGCTGTGATGCAATTACAATGGTTATGCAAAATACAGTAAAAAAATTAGAGTTATAGCAAAAAACATCTAGTGGAGTAAATACTCCATCTGTGCAGGATTTCCAAGCTGTCATTCATATTAAAAAGACTTTTCCAGACCTCCACCATTGATCAGAAGTGAGATCCAATTATTGAGAAAGCAGAGGTTTTGAGAGGTAGCACAGTAACTGCATTTTCCTTTAAAGGAAAATATGCATGGACCACCTCCATGGTATTGATTTAACATTTTTCATTTATGACTAAGTCTTTTCTTTATGTTCCTTTCTTCCATTTTTGTCGATTTGCATTTGAGTACACAGAGGTTTTCATTTTATGTCTCTAATTGAAGAATATTGATCAGTACACCTGCGACAGTGACTCAGCCCTCTTTTTAAAAACTTTTCACTGCAACAAAGTGTGTTGTCTTCTTCTGTATCAGTAAAATGATCAGCTGATAAAAATTTGTCTAAATCTAAGATCAATCAGGATATCTTTCTTTTTTTTTTGTTTTGTTTTATTTTGTAGAATCATAGAATTTCCTAGGCAGGAAGGGATACACAAGTATCATCAAGTCCAACTCCTCATCCTGCACAGGAATGCCCCTCACACCTTGATTCTGAGGTCACTGTCCAAATACTTCTTGAACTCTGTCAGGCTTGGTGCTGTGACCACTTCCCTGGGGAGTCTGTTCCAGTGCCAAACCACCCTCTGGGTGAAGAACCTATTCCTAATATCCAACCTAAATCACCCCTTACACAGCTTCATGCCATTCCCTTGGGTTGTATCACTGGTCACCAAAGAGAAGAGATCAGTGTCTGCCCCTCCTCTTCCCCTCACAAGTAAGTTGTAGACTACAATGAGAGAAAAAGAGACTGAGGGGAGACCTAAGGTTAACAAACAAACTGACCTCAGCAACTCTTCATATGGCTTCCCCTCTAGGTCCTTCACCATCATTTTAGCTCTCCTCTGGATGCTTTCTAATAGTTCCATATAATTCTTTACACAGCACTGGAGGTGAGGCCGCCCCAGCTCAGAGCAGAGGGGACAATCCCCTCCCTTGCCCTGCTGGCCATGCTGTGCCTGATGCCCCCCAGGACACTCTGCCCCTCCTGGCTGCCAGGGCACTGCTGATTCGTGTTCAACTTGCTTTTGACCAGGATACCCCATTGTCTTTCTGCAGTGCTGCACCCCAGCCTCTCATTCTCCAGTCTGTATGGACATCCAGGGTTGCCCCATCCCAGGTGCAGAATCTGGCACTTGTTTTTGTTAAACTTCATATGGTTGGTGATTGCCCAGCCCTCTGATTTGTTGAGCTTTCTCTGTAGGGCTTCCTTGCCTTCGAGGGAGTCAACAGTTCCTCCCAATTNTTCCCCATTGTCTTTCTGCAGTGCTGCACCCCAGCCTCTCATTCTCCAGTCTGTATGGACATCCAGGGTTGCCCCATCCCAGGTGCAGAATCTGGCACTTGTTTTTGTTAAACTTCATATGGTTGGTGATTGCCCAGCCCTCTGATTTGTTGAGCTTTCTCTGTAGGGCTTCCTTGCCTTCGAGGGAGTCAACAGTTCCTCCCAATTTAATGTCATTGGCAAACTTACTTATTATTCCTTCAAGTCTTATGTCCAAGTAATTTTTAAAGATGTTTAAGAGCACAGGGCTGAGGATGGAGCCCTGTGGAACCCCACTAGTGACAGGTCATCAGTCTGATGTCACCCCAAGCATTACAACTCCCCTTTGTGCTCAACCTGTGAGCCAGTTCTTCATGTATCACATGATGTGTTTTACCAGCTGTGTGCTGGACAATTTGTCCAGAATGATCCTGTGAGAGACATTATCAAAAACTCTGCTGAAATCCAAGAAGATCACATAACTTGCTTCCCTTGGTCAGCTGCGTAGACTATTTGTACTAAAAGGACATTATATTTGACAAGCAGGACTTTCCCTCATGAAGCTGTGCTGGCTGTGACAGATGACTGCATTGTGCTTCAGGTGTTTTTCGGTAATACCAGCTGATCTTTGGCCAAACTAACTTTCTCCCTACAGAGATGAGCAGTGTCACTGTATTCCTCCCATGTCACCCAATCTTGTTTCCACTGGGCATACAACTTCATTTTTTGACTTAACTCCAAAAGAAGATCCCTGGTAAACCAAGCTGGCCTTCTGCCTCAGCTGCTTGACTTCCAACATTCTGGAATTCCCTGCTGCTGTGTCCTTAGGAGGTGGTGCTTAAAGAATGACCATCACTGATGGACCCCAGTACCTTCAAAAGCATTTTCCCAGGGGTCCTTACTAGCTAGTTCTCAGAGCAATCTGAAGTCTGTTCTCCTCATGTTCAGGGTTGAAGTTTTACTGGCTCTTTTCCTCCTGTCAACAGAGCATCTTGGTGCTCTCCTGGGGTTCCCCTGGTTATAGAAATTCACCATGCTCCTCAGAATGTGTCTGCACCAGAACTGTTCACTTTGGTGACTAGTGGTTGTAAGAGTACCTTAATTTTTGTGCTCTTATACATACACCAATACCCTATTGCAACACTTGATAGAGTGCTCCAACTTTCATCATATCATGACCACAGCAAAACTGTTATGGGATGAAAGAAGTAGGAAGAAACAAAGGTGTATGAAAAACTTGCACAATCTGCCAGAAGATAGGGGCCAATTCAACCAACTTTATTTTGGCTTACAATCTTCTAGCAGAAATGAAAAGGCATGCCAGAACTCTCATGATCTTTGTGAATCTAAATTATTTTCAATATCAGTTAACTTGTCTCATTACTGAGTCAGGCTAGAACAAGAGGAGGCAATAAAGCAAGAGAAAACCTTGGAATGAGGACTGAAAGGGAAGAATTTTAGATAAGGAGCAAGAAAGGGGACTCCAGAATAGAACTTTTATTTTAGTGCACAGGAACCAGCTCATTCTTGAAAGGAGAAACTATTCCAGTAGATCAATCAGATTCCCTGCAAGATAGGTCAGAAACTTAATCAAGTCATAATTAATCTCTGTTCCCACAGACAGAAGGCAGGTGACTGAGGCTACCCTGCTCTGAAACTGGTCTCAGTGACACAGTTCAAAGGGCAGCAAGAATAGTCTGTTTTGTGTGTTCCTTCCTCCTCTTGGTGTGAGACCTTCAGTGCTTTTATACATTAAACTTCAAGCATTCACTGTTTCAGCCGAGTTCAATGGGAATCAGTGTCCTGAACCTATGTAATCACCACAATACAAAGCAGCATGAATCAAGTTGCCTACAATTATGGAGTATTTGTAACCTAAATTTCCTCTTGTATCCTAACCAATGCCATAGGGATAAGAAGACTTTCCCTTTGGAATGGTACTGCAAAGAAGTTAGCTTGAAATGAGTCATTGTGATCACAGGAAACTCTAACAAAAGAAAATTTAACTCTATTTTCAAACAGGGTACAAGTGATGTTCAGAAAGCAGTTTAGGGTCATACTTGAATACAGACCAGTTTGAGAAACGACTCTGTTCTGTGAACAAAAACTAGAAATGCACAGCAAAAATAAGATCCCATGATCACTGCACTAAATTCTAGTATAATGGACAGACAAACAAGAAAGTTAATTTTGTTTTCTGCACTAGCATTGCAAAGTCTTGTGAATCTTGAATTTTTTGTTAGTGAAATAATTTGCAAGTGTTCCTTGTATTATTTTTAGACAATGTGTCACTTTATAAATACTAACACAAGTAGAATTTATTTCATCTATTTTAAAGAATGTTTTAGTGTTCTTTTTCCACCCTGGTTTAACATAAAACAGTATGTACCAATATATTCTTACAGTGCACTGTGGTATAATTCTCATTCAGAAGAGATGGTACATACAAAGCAAATGTTTAATCTATCCTGGGTGAGAGGTCACTTTCATGGGAAATTCATTTCATAACAATTTCATATCTGTGATACTTAAGAATGATCTTCCAGAATCACACAATGAAACAGAAATCTTCTTGGGAAATGATACTACATTTCCCAAGAAGATTTAGGTCAGCTATGTTTTGAAGAACTTCCATCAGGATGTAAAGATGTCCTTAGTGAATTGAAAAGGGCACAATAATAAAACTATCTGAACTGGGGAATGTGTGCAATAGGAAATAATTTCAGTAGGACACAATGGAATATAAATTGAAGGTTAGAAATGGAAGAATTATAATATCTTTCAAGAAAAGAAAAAGGTACCAGATGCATATCACAAATTATCATGTTATAATGAGAGAAAAGTTAGAGAAAGGAGAAGAAGGAAAAAGATACTTGAAAGGTAAGAGAAACATCTCTGCAAATAACCTTCTTGTGGCCTCTGAAAAATTTTCAGACCAATCTGATTTTTCTGCTGCTTCATATCAATGAGAAGGCAGTGAGGTCCTACAAAGAATATATAGTACTATTTTGGAATGCAAGATCAAAAGACTACTGATAGTTCACAAGGATTCCAGTTTGGAAATCTCGAATTTATTGGTTTTCAAATCCTCTTATTATAAATGGGCTGATAATGAACTTCATACAGATGCAATAGCTTGGAGAACCATGAAAACAACAGTTTACAGGAAGTTTTGAGCACCGTATGCAGTAAGAGAGGATTTAAGGGACTTCAGCAAGACATATTCTTTTTATCTTTGTTATTCTGTTATTTTCCCACCTGAAATGATACCCCTCCAAGACATAAGCAAATTAAATCAAACAGAAAAAACAATATAGTGTTCTGTTCTTTATCTGAGTATTTAGATTAAGTTTAGAATGACAGCAGTAAACAGAAAACACTTTTACCAAAGGCATTTACTTACAAGTCAAGGTCACACTCTATTTGTTCCAGATGAGAGATTCTCCATATGAACCATTCACAAAAATGTTTCAAAAATCAAACCCCAGAAAAGATAAATTCCTTTGCATTTCAACATTAGATAATTGCAACTTTTACCCTCTGTAAGATTCATGTTTACATATAGCTGATATTTTGTTGTTGAAGACCATTGAGTAGGCAAGTAAACTCAGTGCTGTATTTCCTTTTCTGTATTGTCAGGCTTTCAGACTCAGATTTTATGATTCAAACTGCTTTGGGGGTAGGCATGCCTAAAACACATTCCATCATCTGCTAAAAATGTCCTTCTCTAACTTAAATATGTTATTTAGCAACTAGGGCTCCTAAGTCGCAGAGCAGATGATGTATCTATATCTAGAGTAGTGTATTATGCATTATACAAAATGCAAGATGTTTTCTCTTACTATCATAGTCAGAGTGATAAAAGGTCAATGCAAATAAAAAATTTATTCATTGTTTTTAAAAGAGGACTTTCTTTCCATAAAATGCATACTGAGTTTTAAGTAAGTTTTAGCCTTTTATCACATCATGATGTTAGTGTTTCCATACAGTAAGCTCCGTAAGATGTATACGTGTCTTTTTCACTATAAAAGTCATCTTAAATGTATGAACGACAGTATCAGAGTCTACCAATGAGACTGCTTTTTGCTGGCATTTCAAGTTTATGTTGAATTATGAGTGTGTGAGAATAATACAAAAATTTGAATATAATAGTTATTTAGTTTGGAAAAGAACCCGGAAGTGGAGCTCAACCATAAACTTAATGCTGCCAAATCCACTACTAAAATAAATCTCTAAGTGTCACTTCTACGCATCTTTTAAATACCTTGAGGGATGGTAACTCAACCATTTTCCTGGGCAGTCTATTGCAGTGCTTAACAAACCTTTCCATAAAAAATTTTTTCTTATGTCTTATCTGGACATCCCCTTGTGCAATTTGAAGCTATTTCCTTTTGTCCTACCACTTGCTACCAGGAGAAGAGGCCAATCCCCACCTCACTACGATCTCCTTCCAGGCAGTTGTAGAGAGCAATAAGGCCTCCCCTGAGATGCCTTTTCCAGAGGTTAAATGCCCCCCGCCTCCTCAACTGCCTTTCATCAGACTTGTGCTCCAGACTCTTCACCAGCCCCATTGCCCTTCCCTGGACACACTCCAGCCCCTCAATGCCTTTCTTATTGTGAGAGGCCCATAACTGGACACAGGGTTCAACATGTGGCCTCACCAGTGCCAAGAACAGGGGGGAAATCCCTGCCCTGGTCCTGCTGGCCACACTATTGCTGATACAGGCCAGGATGCCATTGACCTTCTTGGCCAACTGGGAACACACTGGCTCATGCTCAGCTGTTCAACCCCCAGGTCCTTTCCACCAAGCAGCTTTTCAGCCACTCCTTGCCTGGCCTTTACCACTGCCAGGGGTTGTTGTGACCAGAATGCAGGATGGGGCACTTGGCATTGTTCAACTTCATGCAATTGGCCTCAGCCCATCAATCCAGCCTGTCCAGATCCATCTGCAGAGCCTTTCTATCCTCCAGCAGGTCAACACTTCTGTCCAGCTTGATGTTGTCTCTATGCCCTCATCCAGATACTTGATAAAGATATTAAACAGAGCTGTACCCAAATAGTGAGCCCTAGGGAGCTCCACTTGTATTTGGCTCTCAACTTTATTTCACTCCTTTCACCACCACTCTCAGGGCTCAGCCATCCACACAATTTTTTATCCAGTGAAGAGCACAGCTGTCCAAGCCATGGGCATCCATCTTCTCCAGGAGAATGGAATGGACAATGGTGCCCAGGTAACCAACATCCACAGCTTTGCCATCATAGAACCCTTGGTATGGGAAAGACCTCTGAGTCCAATCCTCAACCTAACACTTTCAGGTCCACCATTAAACAGTTTCCCTAAGCACTGCATCTACAAGATTTTTGGATGCTTCCAGGGATAGTGATTCCATCACTTCCCTGGGAAGCCTGTTCCAGTTGCTGATCATCCTTGTCATCCACACTAAGCTGGTCAAATAAATTGATTCATAAGGCTGATTGGTTCCCCAGTTTTACACTGGCACAACACTAGTGTTTAGACATGGGGTTTTTTTATGCACTCCATACAGTCAATAGAATTGTTTCAACTTACATTGTCCAAAACCACACAGTCCGTGGCTGCTATATGACTGAAGAAAGATATTCAGTTCGATAAAATTTTCATATCTTTAACTAAATAAATTTCGCAAGTCAGATGATTTGGGTTTTAAAAATTGCTTTCCAGGAATGTATGTAATGGATTACTATAATCAGAGTTAACTTTTTAAAATAAAGGTTATTTCATCAAAATATTTCTAATCCATAGCTAATTTTCATAGAAGGATTTTAGCACAGTACCATTAAAAATGTAATATTCAGAAGTAGAGCTGCACATGTAGGGAACTAGCCCCAAAAGAGATTTTGAAGAAATCTTCTACTTCTCCTTTTCTGTAATGACCCCATGACAGCTATGCCAAAGGAATAAAACCCCTGCAAATGAAATGCATGCTTGTCAAGAAGTACTTTTTACTCCTTTTCGTGTAGAAACTACTTATAGATAGATAGATAGATAGATGGATAGACAGATAGACAGATACGGATAGATAAAACTATTTTTTATAGTTTATAGATAGTTTTAATAGTTTATAGATAAAACTATTTTTATCTATGGATAGATAAAACTATTTTTTAGGCCTGATTTGTAAAGTTCTAAAAGGGCCAAGGCAATATTAATTAGGAAACTGAAAAAAGAAAGATTATCCCTGGTGATTAAATTACTTATTTAAACTGTTACTGAAAACACCAAGAATAATTTGCCTTTTCAGTGTTTCAGATCAGTAGGGTTCATTGCATGCTGAGTTTGAAGATTCTTAGTAAGTAAGCAAAATGCTTGAATTAGAACTGTTAAATATGCTTTCAAGCTGTCTAATGTAGAAAGCCATTAAATAAATTCTTTGAAACTACTTCCAGTCTCAAAAACTGTATCATTTTCCAAAAACTGTAAGATATATCCCTACATTAAAAAAAAAAAATTCACCTTCTGGGTAAAGAGAGTTCCAAAACGTGATCAACTTTCTTACAGATGGTTGATCTGAAAGTTGTCTTTCCCTGTCTTCCATAGCCCAGATGGAGGGGACAATTACAGCTGTTGAGATTGGAGTGCAAACCTCGTCATGTTTGCCACTGTATTCTGCTTCAGTCGATTTTTCCTCCCACTGCTTTTGGCAGAGGCAGACATGCATAATTCAGCTTCTTCCCCTCGGTAACCTGAGCTTAACAAGGGAAGATCTGGAGTGCTCCTTTCAAAAGCCCACAATGAGTAGAAGTTACTTACACAGTATGGCCTGCTTATGCTAAAGGAGAATGGCCAGCCAAGGAGGAAGTATATTTACTGTCAGCAAGAGGTAAGCTACTGTTTCTGCGAGAGAGACAAGTAGAGAAAGCACATAATTCTTCCTTCTCAACAGCAAATTAACCTACAATACTACTACAAATTAACCTACAATAAAAACTTCACAGCACTTTTCCCTACCGATTTTGACCTATTTTGACCTCACCTTTGCTATTGGGAGCTATTTTTCCTTCTCCCAATAAGTGTATGGAAAAGTTAGTTCAGGCAGTGCTTATTCCAGTCTTATTTCTGGAGAGATGAAAAACATCATTATTCCCCTGGTTCCCTGGAAAAAATAAAGGTGCGGAGTTCTCAGACTCTCTCTTTCTACTTTGTCTTTAGTGGTCACTGTTGGCTATCATGGCCCTGAGTCATGCAAAATAGTTATGGACTTCTTTTTGTCTCTACCCCAAGAGCAGTGCTCCCCAGAAGATCAATCATAGTACAGCTGGCTACTGGCTTGGTGGGATCTACGCCAGAGCTGGACTCAGTGACCTTCTCTCACAAAGAGTCCAACATTTCATCTTACCATCTGAAACACTTGGTAACACTTCTGCTAAAAGAATACCAAACCAACCAAATGCCAAAATTTTGTCTAATACTGGACCTCTTGTACATAATAACATCAAGTCTACTATTGCATTTCCTCCATTTATTTATTTTTTATGTCAAACTTCACCACATTCTGCTTTTAGAGCTCACTTCAATATCCTCGTTAGTACCAGAGCCAGTATTAAGCTGCTTACTGGTAATGATTACATTAAGTATCAACCTAAGATGCTAGAATATCTACTCAAGGTGCTTTTTTGCTTATATAGAGTATATATTGCATCCTAAAAACCAGAATTCATAGCCCAGATACAGAAAGGCACACAAAGAGCTAAATAGCCAAATAGCTAATTATTGTGACACTAGTGATTTTGTGTGTTCTCAACAATTTTGAGAACCCTGAAAGCTGTTG
>VZRO01002721.1:1362-34196 GCA_013397915.1 Daphoenositta chrysoptera
TCTTCCGGGCCCCCTGCAGTTTAAATATGCACAATCGCAGAAGCGCTTATTGGATTAAAAAGCTGTCAATTAATTTTCAGCTCCAACCCACGACAGTGGCTAAGCTACTACACTGGGTGAACAGAGCAGTCTCATGAACAGCAATGCCACAAGAGGGGTTTTCTTTGAGGCAAGGAGTCAAAAACCTCTCCATCTACAACTTCGTTAGAAGGAAGAAGCAAGACATGACAATTGTTTTTTACTACTGGTAATGAAAATATCACAAGGACTGCCTCCTCCTCACTGGTTTGACCACTGTGTGCCATTGGTGCCAAGAGAAAACCTTCATGCCTTTTTCTGACCTCACAGAACTAGACTACAGGAGCTGTCACCACACATTGGCTTGACCTTCATCCCAGATAAATCAGCTCACAGCCCCACAGCCCAGTCCTCTCAAATGCACAAGGGTATTGTCCAACACATTATACTTGTCTTGGCTTTTTGGTTCATGGGAACTGGCCCAGCAGCACACCTTACCCTTTCCTCCTGGCCTACTCCTAAGCATTTGCTCTCTATTGAGATCTGCAGACAAGGGTCCCACAGGCTCTAGTTTTAGGTCTCTTGGGTCAGTATAAATCAAATATCTCACCCTTTTTAGGGCTTTCAGAGTGAGTTTTCTATTAGCCAAGCTTTAAAAAGCTGTAAATTCACTGTGTGTAAGTCATTCTTACTGAACCTGCATTGAGCTGTAATTTTATTCAGAAAAAAATAATTCAGAGGAATATCATCAAGGAAAAGCAAGTATGTCTTGGTTACAAAAGAAGGAACAAGAAACAGGAATTTGTGGACATTAAACCAATGCATGCATTTGGAAAGTATCAGCAGAAACCAGTAGCAGCATTGCAGAAAGTGAATGACTCCATGTACTGCAACAATAGCTACAAGAAGTACTGGAAGAATGTTATGCAACACTAACTTTGACTTATCACATAACTTAGCACATAACACCAATAAGACCCTTCAGAGAGACTATTTTGGCAAGTAATTTGCCCTCCCTGACCTGCCTGTAATCTGTCATAGCACTCTCATTGTTTCAGTGCTGAGTGGACTGGAAAAGAGACAGAAAAAAGTATTTTGGAAAAAAAAAAAAAAAAGGAAAAAGGGAAAAGCTGGTCCTACAAAGAAACATCAAACACTGAAAATTCATATAATGGGTAAGTAGAAATGTTTCTGGCCGTCTGCTCCTTTGTTATGTCTGGGTATGACATTCTCTCCTTTCCTCCTTGTACGTATTCCTTTACTTTAGGATAAAATTTCAGTCAGGGTCATAGAGCTGTCTTCCATGGGAGTTCCTGTTTTGGTTATCTCCTTGTCCCAGGCATTGTGCAAGGTTTCCCTGAAGCTCAGAAAGCTTGCATGTGGTGTCTTGCACAAGCTGGACAAAATCTGGCAAGCAAGGGGAGATGCGACACTAAGAGATCTAACTTCACACAGTCATGCCAAGAAACAGTTCATCCCCAAGCTGATGATACAGAAAGTTAGGTACCTAGGAAGAACAGCAATGTGTTCTGTGAGAAACATTTAAATCTGCAGAAGTGGCTGCTAGTTATCACTGGCATAATTCCCAATGTCAGTGACTCATCTGGATGTGCCAGTGGCTTTGTCTCAAACCTGGGGGGTTAGCTTTGAAGGAGCAGGAGCAAAACCTGAGGATCTTCAACTTTCTACACCAAAATAACCCTTAACTACTCTACACATCAGTCTCAATATGCCACACATATAACTGTAGTCCTCAACACCCTTCTTCTCCTTCCCCACTAGCATTTTTAGAGAAGCAAGCACCTCTTGGGCAAGTGTATGCTTTTGTTAAGGGGAGTTTTAATTTTGATTACACGGCTCAGCTCAGCTCTTGTTACAGATTGCACTTCAGATCTGTGCAGCTTCTTCTCCTAAGCTGGAACACCATAGTTTGGGGAATGCGAGCCCTTGGATTGGACCTACTGTAATACTTTCCTTGGACTGGCAGTTTCTTTCCCATTATGCTTTTATAAGGGAAACCCCACAAGCTGTCCACGCAGAGTCATGGGGCAGTGGAGGCAAGTACCTCATTGATGCCACCAGCAGCTGTTCCAGGTGGTAGCTGGGAAAGGATGAGGACAGCATATACTGCTGGCTGCAGATGCCATGGTGTTAAACATCACTTTACAACAGACTTCAGTATTGATGTTCATGCCCATGCACAGTGAACAGATCCACTGCTGGCTGCACTTCCCATTGCAGCTGAAGTCTCTGGCCACCCAATCTCAGCATCTGTCAGAGCATTTCAGTCAGCAGTTTATGGGACCAACATTTCATTGAGGCACAGAACAGTGGGCTCAAGACTTTGATTAATGAAAGGGAGGACAACCCAGGAGCACCTGTAAAAGACTGTCTCTCACACACACACACCTTATGAGCCACTGAGACCAGTTGCACCATTTAAACCTATGGCATGCAAGTCAGCTCACAGGTTGCCCCCATGGTTGATGAGCTCGAGAGAGATTTTGGCCAAGGGCATGAAGGGACAGGACAAGGGGGAATAGCTTCATATTGGCAGAGGGCAGGACTAGATGGTATATCAGGAAGACATTCTTCCCTGTGAGGCTGGTGAAGCACTGGCACAGGTTGTCCAGAGATGTGGTTGCCTCATCCCCAGAAGTCTTCAAGACCAAGTTGGGAGGGTTGGAGCAACTTGGTCTAGCAGGAGGTGTCTCTGTGCATGGCAGGGGGTGGAACTGGACAGTCTCTTAAGTCCCTAAGAGCAGGTGGCACATCACACAAGGAATGACACAGAGTAAAGGCTTCTACTACCATGTGAGTTAGCAGTGCCTTTCCTGTAGTTTGGATGTTTACCAAGCAGTAGCAGAGAGAGCATTTTGCATGCTCTCTTTCTGGAGGAATTCCGTGAATTTTGTTGCTGTCATTCTGCTCCCCTCTGTATGGGTCTGGGCTCTGCTGGGCATCCCTCTGCACCAGCTGCTGTTTGCTGGTCCTTGCAAGTCTGGGAGACACATCCAGACAAGTATTTGGAATCCTTGGTGGTCAACAGACACAGGTGTTTGCACACTGTCTGACCAAAACTTTCATCCCAAATACCTACTTAAGCCTTTGCTTTTTCCCATTTCCTAGCCTCATTCTTGAAACCTGTGGCTCCTGTACGTGTTCCTGTGCCCTTGAATCCATTAAGTGCAGCAAAGTGATTAATTATTTTAGCCTCTTTATGGCATCACTGTTAACGTACTGCACATTCATACTTCCAGTCACATAAATGATAGTCTTTAAATAAGGAGGACATGTGTTATTGAACTATTTCTATTCAGAGCTGTCTGGAGCAGAAAAAGATTCAAGCGGGCATAAGAAAGCAACAAAAGTTAATGATTCAGAGATAAAATACTATGTTTTAATCTACAGGGTGTGTGACAAATCCAAGAAATTAGAAGTTGAAAGGATACATGACTAAGTCAAGAGCCCCAGGACACATCTTCAGCTGCTCTAAAATTAGCGCCATCTGGGAGGCAGCATTGCTGTAGCTAAAACACATGGAGGAAATGTAGACTCACCGTGCCCAGAGCAAATATCCTCATAGCACCCTTGTGGGGGGCCAGGGAGGTATCTGAGGCTGATAACCTACCTCTGCCCCTTACAATTGAGAAGGGAGATTACCAAGCAGGAGTCCTCCTTTGCTGGCTGAAGCCTCAGGGGTCCCCCACAAGGGCTCAACACCACAGGGGAACACCAAGGGGTCCATGCTATGGGCCTCTGACTTGGCATGGGGCTGTCTTATTACATGCTGCTGGGTTAACCTGTCAGGGGTTTTCTATCTCCACCTCTTATCTCCGAACTGTCCGTTTTGATGGCAATGAAATTCTTATATCCAAAATAATTCTCTTCTGTGTGCATGTCCACTTGCACATTTTCTTCTCGCCTGGTTTCAGTAAACACTCAGATCATGGACAAGCACACACATCTTCTGGGTCTCCAGGAAACCCCAGCACACTCTCCTGACCCAGGAGAGTCTGCAGCTCCCTACAAAATACGCAGATCCGGACCTCTCTGCCAGATCAGCATATGGGCATAGTGGAACACTTCTGCATGGAGATGCCAGGACTGGAGGTCATGTGTGAGATCCTCCCCCACACATACTACCCCATTCCCTCCCTGCATCCTGAGTCCAGGAACATCCAGGGCACTTTCTGCATGCTCAGCTCCACTGGCTGCTGCTGGGGTGGTCAGCCAGCTTTGTGTTGGGGGACAGACAACAGTACAACACAAAAATAAGGTCAACTTGGGTGTGTTAGAAGAGCTACCTTCCCAGGGGTTTTCAGCCTATCATTCATTCAGCCTTATTCAGGTCAATTCCCTTCAAAAATATGAGGGGAAATGAGGGGAAAATATGAGATAGGACCAGAAACATTTGGTTTAGGACCCTGAGCAGCTCTAAAATGCTACACTAGGAGCAAGATACCTGCTTTTTCAGTGACTAATTTCTAATGGAATTAAAAACATGGATTCCACTAAAATGGTAGGGTGGGAGAGAATAGGAGAGGATAGGATAGGATAGGATAGGATAGGATAGGATAGGATAGGATAGGATAGGATAGGATAGGACAGGACAGGACAGGACAGGACAGGACAGGATAGGATAGGATAGGATAGGATAGGATAGGATAGGATAGGATAGGACAGGACAGATGGAAGGGAGCTACAACAACCATCCAGTGCACCTACCTGCACTCTACAGGGCAGAAGCTGATTTCTCCCCACCGATTACTTTTAAATCTCTATTACATCTGCACACAGAAATCTGGAGTGAAATCGTCAGAGTGATTCAGAAGTCTTTTGCACAGGTGTTAAATGGAAATCACAAGCTGTTGCTGATGTTTTACTGTTGCAAGTAATGAATATAACATTGGCTTTGTCTTTTCTTGCAAAATGCTGTAATGAAGTGCATCAAGGTACAACTGGATTCAGATCAGTGATGGAGACTACTTTTCCAGATCTCTGCTTGAGCTTGCAGGATGTTGATTTTGTGATAGGCCCCAGTTAAGTATTCCTCCTTTTCTTTCTAAAACTGATAGTTACAAGATATCATGTGCAATTTAAAGCTGAAAAGGGATTCTACTGTTATTCTCGATTTTCTATGCTCTTCTATGTCCAACGGTAATCTCAACCTCCAAAATACCTCTGTGTGAGACCTATGGAAGGGCCCTGAGATGAAACTTAGTTGCTGAACCATCCTTACATTCAATCTGCACCAAGCTACAGTAGCTATCGCAATACCAGAATTTTGCATATAAAAGGCCCTGTCCAGGACAAGTTTGGAATCAGTCTTCCTCTCCCTTCATCATTTGCTAAGAAGGTGAGAAATTAGCAGCTGCCTGCTGCTGCTGGGCAATTCATGCTTCTCCCTTCTTGCAGTGACATTCCAACCAATAACAAAAGAGAAAAACTGGTGTTTCACAGAGAAAACTAGACTTTGTTTATGTACAGAATGCTCTACTCTTGTCAAGTCCCTTCCAAGGTGGTTGTCACTTGTCACACATCTGCCACCTCCTGTGGGTCCCCTGAGAGCTGTCATTGCTCTCATCCATTGTCATCGAAGAGGACTTCCTGCTTCAGAGTGGATGTCTCTTATGTAGTGATGGTTGAGACGCAGTAGATACATCTTGTCACCTCTTTGATCGCTTTCATTTCTGGATCCTTTGGAGGTCCAAGACAATTTTACTTGTTCCTGAAGATTCTGGGCACCAGTGCCTGCTCTTTGACTTAATGCAGGGAAGGTTTTTGGGCATTGTGTTCCTTACTGTTCTTGTGCTTACAGGCATGTCTGCTGGCAGGCAAAAAAAATGTGACTTTGCTGAGTGCCTTTCATGTCTCCAAGGCAAGCGACAGTATTTCCATGTCACATTCGAAAATAGAAAGGGGCTATTTTATCCATAATAAGTGTCTACATTTAGTCTCTGATGCTCAGATTTCAGACAACTGAGTTAACAATTCAATTTACTCATGACTTTACATATGAAGCCAGTCAGTTTCTTCCCATAAAATGATATGTTTTCAAGCCAACCTCTGGACTCTCAGGGTCTTCCTGGTTTTGGCATGCTAGAGTCACCTTGTTCTGCCTCCCATTCAAGAATAAAATCCTGAAAAAACATTTCTACAAATCTGATTTATAGTTGAACCTCGCTGTCCTATATCTCCCTGGGCTTCCATCATAGTTTGCTTATACATTTGTCTCTTTACAGAGCACTGAAGCCACATCTTTTTAAGGTTCCCACCCCAATTTTCTAGAACAGCATACAAGTTTTAAACTATCTCAAGATTTATTTTCAGCAGTTGAGCAGTTTGGATTAGATTTGCAAGTATGCTCAAATGCTAATATCTGTAATGGGTCTTGTCAAGGCCCTTCTGGAAAGCCTCTTCATTTTGGGGTTTCCTCCCTATCCCAGCTGGGCTGTTTAGTTGATACCTATCGGCTCAGTCAGTGGAGGGCAGAACACCTTGCAGAGGTAGCAAAATGCTTGATGAACTTGACTCACACTAAACACGCCTGTGGGCACTGAGAGTGCTCACTGGATCTTCAGAAACCTTGAGAAGTGTACTGGAGGCTTGATCTTCTCTTTGACAGGCAACACCAGTGTTACCTGCTAACCTTCACTGTGTACATATCCCACACTGGTAGAGCCAAATATTGTGTCAGACCAGGTGCTAACTCCACGGAAAACAACCCTGTCCTGCTTTCACAGCTATCTGAGGACATCCCATCCATTCATCTCCTTTCCAAGTACGTAGACTCCATCCCACTTCTGACCAGCACTAACCTCTATAGTGACAACAGGTGAATTCAGAAGTTGAAAGTGACTGGACTTGAAAATGTGTGGGGTACTGGCCCATGGCAGCAAGCATGCAGCCCCCACCCACTCTCCAACATCAGTGCAATTGGCAGCAGCATGTCTCCCCCCACTTCCCACTTTCTGCACTGCTTTGCATACTTTCGGGGAATTCTGCTCCCATTTGGAGCCCTAGATCCTGTCCCCACTGAGTGGACTTATCTGCCTGCCTGAAGATATCCTAGGGAGCCTAAATCCCACAGACCCACATACTTCAGTTGCTCTATAAAAAAAAGGAAAGGAATAAAATTGGGATTATTCTCCTTTTCTCAGTGCTTGTTTTTTTAACAGCTTATACCTTGTGTATTACATACAAAAAACTGAGTTATGAAAAATTCTGTAGATTTAGCATCATGTAACACCTGAAACATGACAGTATGCTGCTTTATAGCAATATCACACTATGACTAAATCACTCTTTTAAATTACCTTCTTTTAATTACCTTCTTTCCCCACTTGAAGTTTAACCACTTCAGGACATTATAAGTTAAACATATCTGGATTTCTTACTTTATATCTTTACAATTAATGGAAAAATGCACGGTGTTTTCATTTCTCCCTTTTTACCCCTGAACACCACATTAAAAAATTGAGGTTCTGTAACACAATCCTCAAATCCAGGTAGACAGTAAGAAATTACTTGCACTTTATATGTACCACACAACATAACAAATCAAAAATCAGTTGCTGGAGTACAATTATTGAATGTCCTTCTACACAAAATGCAAGACATAGGCAGCACACAAGCAGATGCTGTTAATTAAGGGCCACTGTGGTCCTCCCACACAGCACTAGGTCTTCAACCATGGAGATCAGCAGCATGGATACCTGTTTCTTCCATAATAAATTAATGGGAGTCTCACACCTGACATCAAACACAACAGAATTTGGTCTAAATTTACCTATCATAAGCAAAGGCACTCCTGGCACAAGACAGAGGACAGGAATAAAGTGGGTCTTGCTGAGCATTTCTGATGGATTAAGGAGCCAATGCTCTTAATCTGCAAAATGACAGAAACCCACAAAAGCAAATCTTGAGTCATAGGTGAAGTGACAAGGAGTGTTTCTTGGGCAGCTGTGATTAGTCTTCTGTCCCTCCCCTCAGTTTGGGAAAGATTTTGACAATGCAGAAATAAAAATTAAGAAACTGATGAGAGGCTATCTGACAAAAACTGACGAGCAATTAATGCAGAAGGCAAAAAGAACACCTGTGTCTTGAAAATTGTCCATAAGTCTACAGGTACTAGTCTATAGGTTGCCACCTATGCACAGTGAAGTTGTGTTCCCTTAATTGTCTTCAAACTTGGGCTCCTTAATTAAAGCAGAGAAACACCATTGGCAGAAGAAAATTACTAACCAATGTGTATGACTCTGAGGCACTTGGGCTTTAATTATAAACACGCAGACCAGTGAAGCCAGGTCTTCCTGTTACTGCTCTGAGTTTTGCATCAGGGCACGCTGAAGTGTGGTCCCTCTGTCCCCATGAGAGTGATGGGCTGGCAGTGCACCCTCTCATCCTCCATGTGGCCCTCAGAGGAGCTATGTGAGGGCACTGCAGCTGACTGTGAGGTCATCCTAGGGACAGAGCAGCACCATGCAAGCCAATAATAATCGGAAAAATTATGTTGGGCTTCTGTGCACAAAATCCCTTCTGGAGATTAGGAACAGAGGTGGCAAGTGCTCGCACACACTGCTCCAGCATGAGGTGGTGGGGAGCACTGCACATCAGTGTTGTCCATGCTGTTTGAGGCAGTTCAGCACCCCTGAACCCCATGGCAGCAGTGTCTGTGAGTCCTGCCTGCAGCAGCTGCCCAGGTGACCTGGAGAGCACTATATCACTGCCATGCTGGGTGCAGCAGCCTCTCTTTCAGGAAATCAAACACAAGTCAGACAAATTTCCATACAAATCCAAGCTGCATCTCTGTACTGGTTTTGGCTGGGATAGAGTTACTTTTCTTCCCAGTAGCTGGCACACTGTTGTGTTTTGGATTCAGTATGAGAACAATGTTCTTAATAACACAATGATATTTGATAGTTGCTCAGTATGCTCTGCCAGTGAGAAGCTGCACAAGGAGCTGTGAGGGAGCATGGCAGGACAGCTGACCCAAACTGGCCAAAGGGACATTCTACATCAAAGAACATCCTACCTGGTGTATATAAACAGGGGGAAGTTGGTCAGGAGGCAATGATTACTGCTTTGGGGACAGGCTGGGCATCTGTCAGTGTGAGGTGAACAATTGTACTGGGCATCACTTATTTATCTTGGGTTTTAGTCCTCTCTCTATTGTTCTCCTTTTTGTTACTATTATAATAATTATTATAAGTAGTTTTACTAGTATTATATTTTAGTTTGTTTCAATTACTAAATTGTTTTTAACTCAAAAAGTTCAGAGTTTCTTTCTGATTCCACTGGGAATGTGAGGGGGGGTGTGAGCAAGCAGCTGTGGGGTACTTAGTTGCTGGCTGAGGAGGATTAAACTATGCCAACACCTTTTACAACCCCCCATGCACCACCTGTACCACTCTAAAATCTCAACAAAATCCATGAAATATAATGTACACAAATGTGAGAGGAGCAAAATCTTGCAGAGCCTGTCAAAGATTGCATGCTTGCATATCCAAGCTGTCTCTGTGAGGGGTAGGCACAGACAGAAAATTGGGGAGTATCTGCAGGAGCAGAGGCAGAAGTGGCACTGTCTGACTGACACATTGCAGGTCCATTCTCTCTGAATGCTGGAATTATGAGAAGAGTACCCCAGGCTTCCACAGTAAATTACAGAGTTTTTAGGTATCTGTAGCACTTTTCAGGATTAAATTTTCCCTTGACTTCAGTAGAACTTCCTATAAAGCCTATACATTAGATTGTGCCTCTAGTAGTGCTGGAGATTTTGCTGTTGTCACTTCCTTTAGTCAGAAGAACTGTTAATCTGATGCACGTTACTGCTTTCCTAGATTTACATTGCTGTATAAGTCAACTTCATTACTTAAACACGTATTTGGATGACCAGCTAGTTCTAGTACAGGACACCCTTGGATATAACATAGGGGATCAGAACAAGAACAAACCCCCATAAGTTGCTTTCTATTTTTGCAGAGACTGTGACAATCTTTACAGCCATCCGACATAGGTGGCAGGCAAACTGTGTTCTTGTAGTCAGCACACTACATTGCATCAAAAGCCTCTGAAAAAGCCTGGTGATGTTGCTTTCTAGAGGAGTTCAAACAGAAAAATATTTTTGGTGTAAGTGCAAATATTAGTGCAGTCATGTTAAAAATTGTTTCCTTGATAAAAAGGTGGTTCTAGCCACTAGAAGAAAACAGGACAATACCACTGCGTATACCACTGCAGCAGAGGAGAGAGTCATTAATCCTGTTTAAATTCACTAGAATCAGAAACACATACAGGCAGAAAATATTATTACTTGTGTTTTTCTTTAAAGGTCCAGGAACCAAAGTGTTGAAAATGATCATTCACAAATTACAGAGCAACCACTTTTGGCATATATAGGACTTCAAATTAACAAACTCATACATTCAATTTGTGATTGCACAGAAACTGTGTAAAATGATACAGGTTTTGCATTTATTTTAAGGAAAAATCAGGTTTTATTCTAAGGAAAACAATTTTTTTTCCAAGCTATGTAATATTTTCTAGACAAATGTTATATTCTTGTTTAATTATTTTCTTACTTTTGTTCAATTTAATGATGCTATTTATTCTACAGCTCTTGGACTGGCAAGGGGTCACCTCTTTTCATTCAAAGCCCACACCCCATCCTCCCTGCTGCTCAGAATGGGTCTCAAGTTGCTGTCCTGGCACTGCCCACCCTTCCCACCCAGCCTGCTCTTCCCACCTGCACACTGTGCAGGGTGGTTTCGAGGTGCACAGCAAGCTACCATGGTTGGCAGTGGAGAGGCACAGGGAGCTTCTGTACCCCAAGACAGCCCGGTACTGGGTGTCCCAGTCCCTGGGGGAGCTTTTTCACCTCAGTGCTCACATGTACCTGCTGTGCTGCAGTCTTCCACAGCAGTAAAACTTCCCAGAGTCCTCAGGCCCTGCCATGCCAAACAGCTGTACTGCAGTCATGCTAGCCACACAACACTCATGCAATTTTAAACATATTTGTGTGCTCCCCACCAGGTTGTTGCAAGGTGAAAAGGCAAGAAAAATCACCAAAATGTTTAATTGTGCCTCTACAAGGGCTTCCCAGGGAACCTGACCATGCTCTAACCTGTACACCCCACTGGTGTCTTTCACATGGGGGGAAGGCTCCAAGTGTGGTTTTAACTCTGCTTTCTCCTTCACAGGGTGGGGATGCCCAGGATCCCTGGCTCCTAGCTGGAGTGGGCCACCAGTGTGGGGGGCCACAACATGATGTCCCCCAGAGGTGCTGCAGTCAGCAACCACAGACCAGTCCCCTCCGACAGGTAACTGATTGGATTAGGAGTCCTGTCTGACAGCTTGTCTGCTCAGCCACACGGGCTCATCAACCTCCCTGTCCTGCCTGCTAATAAACTCAGCACGTGGGACCATTCTGCTTGATGATCTCTCCTTGGGGAGTTTTTAAGGCTTTGCTCTGTGAAAACTACTTGGAGTCTATTAAAATTGCAGCTCTGCTGTTGTCATGTTGTCCCAGAGAGTCATGGGAGGTGCCTGTCACCCAGGTGGAGGTGACTATTACATATTCAAGTGAAAAAACAGCCCCTGCTTCGGGAAGAGAGGCATCCCCACCAGCAAACAGGATAGAAGGTGCTCATCTGATACTTTAAGGGGCAAGCCTGAGGAAAGGAGACACAGCAGTGTATCACTGTACCCTCGCTCTGCTGCTGAAAACACCTGTGATGCCTTTGTTGAAGGGATTAAGCAAACGGGCAGCTGTTGTCCCTGGATTATGGGTCATCGGCCCTATGCTGCTGCTTCTGCTCCTCACCTGCGGGTGCTGTCAGCTGGCTCTCCAGGCTGCAGGAACCCAGTGATGGGCACCTGTTGGGGAAACTGCCTACTCCACAGCTTTGGAATTTACCCATGGCAGAGTTCTCTGCTTTCAGGATGGGATTCTGCTTCAATACGTCTACATATACTGGCAATCATCTTGTAAAGGACACTGCCTGAATAAATCAGAAGACAGCAATTGTGTGATCTATAGTATCTATAAAGGACCTATAAATAAGTCACAATTTCAATTCTTTTCTTGGATTCGCCTTTGGAGAGCTAAGTGGATGTGGCCTGAGAAGACCTCAATGCAGAAAGAAAAAATTAAATCTTCCAGGCTGTAAAGCTGCTGTGGCTTTTGCCTTAGCCACCACACGAAAGTACCATAAACCTGAATATTCTTTGTTGTTTAAGATAAAAAAAGCTAATGAATGCAGAGTCGCAGGCTTACTTGGTTCAAAATATTACTGTGAGATTTCAGGTTTTGTTTTCATGGGGCAGCCAGTGAGGGCAAATTCTGAATCCATGTTAGGCTTGGGAGAACCTTCCAGCACCCGGGTATCAACAAGGCATCAGAAACATTCATGCTGTTCAAATGTCCAGAACATTCATGATGCACTTGAAAAAACTCAGGAGGAATGAAATGTGTGTCTGATTGGCCAGATTAGATTACATAAATACAGAATAATTTAAAATTATGGACAACCAGTCTTGGCAGCTACAGAGATCTGTTCTTACCTTTGCAAAGGCCCTTCTATTTCTTTCCCATACAGAGCCAACCCAATAAAAGCTAGCCCTAACACACAATCCTGTCTGGAGAGTTGGTTTCATGTCTGGAGGCTTTCCCTGTGTGTGCTCGCACCCAGAGACCTTCCTGTTTGTAGTGCTGTCTTGGAGTGAATCATATGATAATGTATCCCAAAAATCATCTGATGCCCGAAAATTGTTACCGTATCTGTAAGACCCAGCAGTCGGCAATCCTGGCGGGGGGAAGTTGGCTTTCGCGCGGCGTTTTTAGAGAGCTGCCCAGCCAGGCTCTGGCTCTCGCATGGCTTGGGACAGAGTGTGTTTGTTTTGCTGGCGGTTCACTCGGTGCTCAGTCAAAAGTTTCTTTTTCCTTTTTCTTCTTTTTTTTTTTTTTTTTCGTGGGGGGCGGGAGTGTCCATGGCTTGAAAAAAAACCTGCGGCGGCGATTTTTGGGGGCTGCTTGAGGGGGAATTCTGCAGCAGCCAGTTCAGACGGCGGCATCGCCATTAACCGCTTTGAGGTGGGAGGAGGACACCTGGAGTAACCCCAGCCCCGCCGCCCTGCTTTGAGTACTGCTGCCGGGAGAAAGGCAGGAGGGAACAGAGAACAATAAATATAGGGCATGTTTTCTGCTTACCACTTTGCAATCCTCTTCTTCAGATACTTCAGATACTTAGAGTAGAAATGCAAAAGCTTAGCACTGTCATTGTGTTATTTCAAGTTTTCACCAGTAAATATAGGGCATGTTTTCTGCTTACCACTTTGCAATCCTCTTCTTCAGATACTTCAGATACTTAGAGTAGAAATGCAAAAGCTTAGCACTGCCTGTCATTGTGTTATTTCAAGTTTTCACCAGTTCAGTGTAACAAACTCAGCTTCTGCAGCTCAGGCGCAAGGCCTCTGTGCACACTCTGCATAGCTCAGCCTAAATTCAAAATTCAGGATCCTTTGCTTCTTGGACCCCTTAGCTGCCTTGCTGCTGTGACAATTGTGACCACCAGGAGGACATGCTCACACCACTCATGTTATTTCAACCTTAAAATTAACACATATTTGTTGTATAATTTCTACGCATTCTTACACATCCTCTCTAAGGTAAATTTCAAGGGGGAAAAGTTGGATTATTACATTAATTCCCATGTGCCGTGTTTTCACTTATTGGTACAAGGGGAAAACACACATATGGAAGAGGTCATGCTTTAATTCAAAATCTTAACAGAGACATGAATAAAATGGCCACAATTTGGGTACTGCCTGTTTTCCCCATGTACCTTACGTTCAATGTAAAACACATTAAAAAATGAGTATGAATTTCCATCTTTTGGGGTTGGAAAACAGCATGATCCTCAAAGGCCACAGTACTTTGGCCATGATGATGTCTTGGTGAGACTGTGTCTCCCTGAGTGTAAGCACAACAGCTTCAGCTGGTGAGCAGCAGTGGCCATTAAAATGATGGTATGTGCAAATCAATTACAATATTTAGAAGACACCATTCGGCTGATCAGTTGCAGTGTTTTGATTTTGCTGTAATTGTCTTTCTAAAAAGACTTAAAGCAACTACAAAGTCAAATTATTGCATGGCTGAAGAGCTGGTTGTAGCGGTACTGTCATGTTTTGGTAACTCTTTCAAGGGAATTATCTCTTGGAGATTTTTGTTGTGACATGGTAATGTTTTTCCTCTGGCACCTGCCCATGGCAGGGGGGTTTGGACTAAGTGACATTTAAAGGTCCCTTCCAACCTAGGCTTTTCTATGCTTCCATATACCACCCCTACTACTTGGTAGAAGATCAATCCAGTTAGTATTCCACACCTAGATCTCCTGGGAATTTTGGTAAAAAAGCAAACCAAATTCACATCTTTTGTTATGTTCCATCCATACAGAGAGGTGTTTCCTGCTCTTTCTTACGTTGTTTTTTCCCCAACAGCAAAACTACCCATCCTTGGCCAAGGTCTAACACCAACCTGTCTATATTTCTAACATCAGCCCTGATTCCATGGTCTATGGGAAAAACCTGCTCAGGATCCATTTCTCCCAAGCTCTAGCTGCAGCGATTCAACCTTTCAGTTGGGAATGTCCTACCTGAACTCCAGCCCACCAGGCAAGACCACAGACATGGGACAAATACAACTATTCATCCTTTCCTTCCAGAAAGACCATCTTGACCTTCTCTAGGACAAAGAAATTCCACCTTTACCAACCCCAGTCAAAAAATATGCCTCATGGATATGATAAATATTAATTGGAGATACATGAGAGGCCCTTCCCTTTTTTCCACAGGCATCTGGAAGCATGGAAAACCAAGCGAGGAGGCTGTGCCCATCCAGCTGTTGCTCCGTAGGCTGTTGCAGGAATTGAGGATGATGGGATGGGGCATGTCTGGCTAATCCACAGCTGTGTGTGTGCTCTAAATGACTTAAAGGTGCCTGGGGCATGGACACATGCTGCTAAAATAAACAATTGAATTGAAAAGTTTGGGAAGAGTAACCTTGTGGCAGCAAAACCTGCACCAATAATGAGGTCTACGCATGGTTCAAGCTCTCTTTTGGGATCAAAATAGCCTTATACACCTCAGATCCATGAAGCCCTCATAGCTTGGTGACAGAGGAAAAATGTGCACCTGGAGTTGAGGTTCACAGGATACACTTGATGTTGACTCTGTGTTTAATTATTCGTAGGTATGTGGTGCAGAATGGCTTAGGGAGCAGTAATAGGACAAAGCCTTGGATTTGGTACAAGATTGGACATTTGCTTAAGTCCTGCCTAGGACTATAGTCCCTTAAAGTTATTGCTATCTCCATGCTAATTTTTGGGAGAAATTAGTGTCCTTAAAAGTGGTTGCTAGCATACAGCTATCTATGTCTAGTGACCCTCTAGACACTGTATGAGTTTGCACTGCCAGTGCCTGACCATCTTCTCAGCAAAGAATTTCTTACTCATATGTCTGGTTATAGGTTTTAATTACTAAGTATATAAAAGCTTTGGATGGAAGCAGGCATTCTTGAAACTCTAAAAGTAAGCACTCATTAGCCACTTAATAGCAATCCAAGCAGAAGATGATCTCCACGGTAGCATGGAGCAACCACGTGGTTGCTTATTTTTATGGGAGCACATTCTGAAAAGCGGTGATGTCCTCTTCTTCCCAGGGGCATCCCACACAGCCTGTGTGCTGTGGGCACAGCCAGTGGCGGGTGGCTGATGGGGAGCCAACAACATCGCCGTGTGTTGTCACATGTTGCCCAGACCACATCTCCTGTGGCGTGTTGCAGTGAGTGATGAAAGTGTCTGCCACTGGCAGCAGCACCGTACGTCTTCCCTGCTTTGCCCCCAGCTGCAGGTCCAGTGTCATGCACTGCAGCTCCAATAGCAGCACCACAGCTGCTCCATTCCTGATGTCCATGGTCCTGTTAACAGTGTTGAAGACATGGTGCCTTGCTGCCCCTCCACGATGCTGAGACTCCACCAGACTCAGAGCTGCTTTAAAAGGGAAATATACTCTGAATTCTGCTATTCTGACCTTGCATAGTGTGGATCTTGAAAGGAAGAGAGCCCTTCATAGCAGGTAGTTTTGCCAAATTTATTTCCAAACCCAATATTTTAGGGGAGGGGGAGAGAAATTTTCGTCCTTTTAACAAGGGCCTATTGCAATAGGAAAAGGGGTAATGGTTTTAAATTAAAAGAGTGGTGGTGAGGCACTGGAACAGATTTCCTAAAGAAGTTGTGGATGCCTCATCCCTGAAAGTGTTCAAGGGCAGGTCAGACAGAGCTTGGAGCAACCTGGTCTAGTAGAAGATGTCCTTTCCCATGGCAGAGGTTTGGAACTAGATGAGCTTTAGTGTCCCTTCCCACTCAAACAAGTCTATGAATCTATCATTCTATCTTTTGGTGCTGTTGTCTACAGGTCCACTGGAATATGCTTATCATTGTGTTCAGTTGTTGGTTTTGCTGAAAATGGACATTAATTTTTACAAAAGTTCCAGCTTCCTTAAAACCAACAGACATCTATGGAATGTTAATAGAAGAGCCTGTAGTGACCAAAATCAGGATGTGAATGGTAAATGCCACAGCTGAGCGCAGGGTGCCCTGAGTGGCTGAAGCTTTGGAGGAAAAGACAAATGCTCCTTCATGCTTGGCCAGTCTGAGCCAGCCGAGGAAATGATGCTGATGTTTGCTATTGATGGCTGTGCTCAGTTTTTGTACCTACTGTTGGGGAATGTGATGGGGGTCATGCAGCACAAGGCAAGCACAGAGAGAATGCACAGATGTGAGCTGTGTTGCAGTCCAACCCCAGTAACTCATGGGAGCAGGAAGGAAAAGGTCTTTCATCTTGTTTCCCTCCCTGGAGCAATGCATTCCAATATTAAAAGGAAACCTGTGTAGTATCAAGTGAACCTTAAACCTAGAGTGAGGGAGACCCTGCCTCTGCCTCTTGCTTCTCTGGGCTTTGGACCACAGGCCAGCACCAGGCTATGACACGCTGAGAAAGGGGAAGATGTGTCCTAAATACATCTGTGCATGCTCATGCTGGCCTGTTTGCAGTTGAGGGTTCCTCTCCTAGGAAACCAAACAGCCAGGTAGTGCAAAGGTAGAACAAAAAATTACTGCACTTGGCTATTATAGTGAAATCTTTGTCCACCCTGCAGTTGATAAGCCTGCGCTGGGCCACAGGAGAGGACAGGACAGGAGAGGGTAGGACAGGACAGGTGGCCCAGGTCACAGTTCAAGATAAATAATTTCTGAGGTTTGTATCTGAAAATGAATAACTGCAGGTGTTTCATCCCTTGATACAAAATTGATCAGGCACAGATCTTAACCCCTTTGCTGTTCACACATCCTTTTACTCAGTCACCCAGCAAGCAGCTCTTGGAGGCGCAGCCCAGTATCCTCTGGAATGCTCTGGAGCAAGTCCTGACCTCTCCTGTAGGTGGGAAAAAAGTTCATTGGTGCACAGATTGTGTGCTTTATTCATCTGTAGTGACAAATCCTGGTCCAGCCACACTACTGTGATAGGAGTGAACCTGATGGAGAAGGGCAGCCTGGGCACACTGGAGAGATTGTGGTTAGTGCAGGTTGCTGCAGCTGTCCTTCTGGGATGTTGGTAAAGGTCTTGCAGTGGACAGGGAGGTTGGGCAAATTGCTTCAAGGGGACGAAATCTGGGACCAACACACACAGCTGCCAGCCCCCACAGCCTCTCTCTGTTCTGGTTCCCAAGCCATCTCTGTTCCCCTTCTCCCTCCCAATCCAACTCCACATCAGAGATAGTAGCAGTGACTCTCTCTCATTCTAACATATGAAGCGAGGATCCCAAGCACCTGAGGTTCATGCCCAGACTACCAGAGCCTGGCCACCTCATGGAGCCCCTGCCTGGTTGTCTGGCATGGACCCTCCATGCTGGGAAGCTGTTGGCCTCTGGGGAGCTACCTACCGCCTGCCGGCCTGGCACTTTTATCATGCACAGTAAGAGGAGACATAATCAATTCCCCAGTTGGCACTTTGCACTGAATACACACTTTTTCAGTCTGATAGCAGGACTAAATTAGTTATTTAGCAATGAGACCCTAATTTAAAGTGAGCAACTGCCCTGACAAGGATCATTGTTCAAGGCTGTCCCCCCTTTGCTTTCAGATGAGAGGCCCACCAATCCATGGAAGGTGATAAATAGACAATTAGAAAATAGATATATTTTGTTAGTTCTACAAAGCTCCCTGGTGCTGTCAGGCTCACAATAAAGGGGGCTCTGGTAAATTGGTGGGCAATGAAAGCCAGCTGTACGGTCATCACTCCTACAGACACAAAGCCATATGTGGCCATTTACAGAACATCCCTGAAAATAGATGGAGCCAATAAGACCAGGGGGAACTAAAAATACTTGACAAAGTTGGCTGCTCTTCATTTAACAAGAATAAAATATCTAATGGCGTGTAATAGAAGTCATCAATCACTGCTGAGTAAAGAACAGGTTTAATACTCTACTTTTAACTATTAATGCAAGTTTTTATTCATCTGTAATAGGTCAGCAATTAGTATCTACTGTGTGCAGCACAGTGATGTTGTGCAAGGCCTCACAAAAGGCATGGGCCCAGCAGCACAGCTGCAAAGATATCCAGGCTCAAACATGGCAGGGGCGGGAGACACAGACATGATAAAGAAAGAAGACCGAAGGTTAGAAACTGCCTCCTCAAAGATAATGAGATATATGCAAGCACTTCCTAGCAAATAATCCATTTAGGCTTGCAAGCAAGATGACATTTCTTCTTTTTAGTTATTTACTTTTACTCTTTCTAAGCAAGGACACATGAATAGGTGTCAGGGAAAGTTGTTCAACTACCTGCTTACTACGGATATATAATTGGAGTGCTTTTCCTGGAGATAGGGATTAGAAAGTTGAAAACTCCTGACACGTCCTCTATTCTGCAGAGTGGGACTGTGGTGTGGAGCTCAGCACTGAATCCAGGCAACAACACATGGAAGTCAGGCATGAGATGGAGCCAAGTCACACCACACATTTGCCTTCAAGGTGCCTACAGTATATACACACCACTGCTGAGTCATCATGGTCATTTCAAGAAACTACTTCTTGAAAGCAATCAGCCAACCAAATGCCAAGTTTTATCAAAATAAACTCAAATTATTTTGTCTCATGTTACCACTGCTATAAAACAGGACAAAGCTGCTACAATGCTTGGAAACTGGTATTTAATAACCATGGAGCCATGGCCCCCTCACGAGATAAAAACATGCATCAGCAAGTCAGATGGTACTGGCTGTGCACATGAGTGCTCAGACTCTCACCCTGTAATGTCGGGGTCTTTGCCTGCATTTAGAGATGGCATATGCTGCAAGGTAACTGTCTGCTCTTGCTTGCCTATTTTTAGTTGCTTCCACAGGACAAGAATTGTAATTTATTTTGCAGAACAGCAAATGTCACATCCTATGAGCACGTTGTTGTACAAAATGCGATATTGTAGCTGGAGAAAAGTGACCTTCCATAATGGAAGTGTCCTATAGAACTAATAGAAAATGATAACCAATAGCTTTTACCAGGTAATTATATCCCTCTTCTAGAACAGTTTTAAAAGCCAAGGACATCTCTATCCATAACACTGTGCAGTTCAGGCTTGTTAGGTGTGCCCTTTTTTTTTTCTCTTTCTATTCCATTACAGCCAAATTCATTTAATCTCTGTGTAAAAAAAATTCACGTTGCTATTGTCAGGGATTCAGACACAAGGCTTAACCTTTTGATTATGATTGACCAGCTCCTCCTTTCTGCATGTACCACAAGCTTAGAAGATTGCAGTCTTCCAAATCTAGCTTAATTGATCTTAAATCTATTGTTTTATTTTCATGAGGATTGCTGACTGGGTTACAAGTACAGAATTCTTTATATATGTCTACAGCCACACATGAATGCAGACTTAATATCTCCTCTGCCAGCATAGGGTGCCATCCTGAACTGAAGCCTCTTTTGTAATGGCTTTTTGGTTTGCTTTTGAAAGATTTCAGCAGCTGCATGTGGTAATGCTAGTAACTGAAGTGCATGCCTCCTGATGCATAGTTACCTGTGTCAGAGCACAATATTAATTTATTCTCTGGCAACTTACAGAATACTTCTAGGGAAAAAAATGCCATGGCTTAGGACACATCCACTGTTCAGTGCCAATATATCTAACTGAAACAGAAAACAAGCCTCCATTTAGCAGCAGAAGGAAGACAGAAAAACTAGCGCATTCACAGCATTGGGAAGAAATAGGCATTCTTGCTTTGACAAGCTCAGCCAGAGGATAGAAACCATTTTATACCTACACTTCCCTGAAAATGTTTGAAAAGTCTCCAAATAAGGATTAGAATAACAATACAAAACACAGCTCAGCAGTGCCATTTTTCCAACATAAATGTTTGTGTGCCCAGGAACACCAGACATGGATCAGCATAGGTTCTGTCCCAGATTTTCATGTTTTTCATGATACTTAGTAATACTTCTTTTTTGAGAAGGATAAAACACTGGTTTCTTAGAGCTACCAAATATTGCCCACATATACTTTCTGTCAGCAGACTCAGCTACCTACATCTGCGTCAGGGTTTTTCCATTGCCTTATAAATCCCTCATTCTTACTTCTCTGGTAGAAAAAAATCAAAAGTTTCTGTAAACTGATCTTTGCATAAAAATTTAGGACAGGATCTCAGTATGCCGGGGGTTGGCAGGGACCTTGGAGATCATCCACTCCAACTACCTGCTCAAGCAGGGCCACCAGGACTGTGGCCAGTTGGGTTTCAGACATCTCCAAAGATGGAGACTTCACAACCTCCCTGGGATGCTGCTCAGACACCATCACAGCAAAAAAGGGTTTGATGATATTCAGGAGGAATCACATGAGTGCCCATGGTCTCTGGTCCTGTCACTGGGCACCACTGAAGAGAGCCTGGCTTCCTCAACAACATTCCTTCCATCACTTATTTATACACATGGATAAGATCCTCCTAAGCCTGCTCTTCTCCAAGCTGAATAGTCCCAACTCTCTCAGCCTGTCCTCATAGGAGAGATGCTCCAATCCCTTCATCACCTTTGTGGTTGTGGGAAGCCCAGTGCTGCACACAGTACTCCAGATGTGTCTCACCAGCACTGAGTATAAAGGAAGGCTCACCTCCATCAGCCTTCTGGAGACACTCTGCCCAGGATGCCATTGCCTTCTTTGCTGATTCGTGGTCAACTTTGTGTTCACCAGGATCCCCAAAGTAATTTCTGCCATCTGCTTTCCAGCTGGGTTTCTGGGGTCATTCCTCCCCATGGGCAGCACTTGGCTTTTCACTTTTTTGAGCTTCATGAAACGTCAAACCTCCTCTGGCTTATTAGAATCTAGTCAGAGTAAAAAAACTCTCAAGAGAAGGAGGTAATAACTGCAGTTGCATTTGTAGTAGTCTGCTAAACAGAGATGGTCTTACCTGAGGTGTGACACTATGAAGATGGAATGAGAAGTGTCAATTTGCACACTCACAAAAACACACACTGAAGGTATCTGGACAGAGCACAGCCAGCATATCAGTGCAGCCCCTTGCTGGGCTTGCTGTAATATATGGTCTATGTGTATGTGCCCTGTCCTCCATTGGTGCCAAACAATAGCTGCAATGGGAAGGAGCATTTTTCTATGGGTTCCAGGTCTTTGTATTTCCCAACAACTGACATGTCCAGAGAGGTGGGCTATCCCAAAAAGACTTTATCTGGGGTCCCTATCAATAGACTGGAGCTCAAATCCTCTCTGCCCTGCATACACCTCCTGGAACCAAAAGACCATTGCAAACAATTTGCATGGACAAAACCAGCAACAACATCTCACACCTTTGAGGCAGTGTAAGCCAACTGGTCAGGAGCAGACAGAGCATGCAAAGATGCTAGTTTTCCCTTGTTAAATGTTCAAAACCTTAGTGAAAATGCAAATCCCTTATAACTTCCAGTGTGACAACAGCCTGGCTGAGTCCCTTCAGCAGAGGGCTCAATGCTGAGATTGGAGGAGTTGCATCCAAAGTGATATTCAGATCTCTGGTTGCAGAAAATAGAACACACTGCTTGGAATCCATGGGGACAGGTTTAGCACACTGCTGTTAAATGGAGTTCTACTAATTATTTACAAGGCGTGTCCTTAAAGATCCTTTCTATGATTAAATTAACATAAAATGTTTTAAGACATGAAAATCACCAAAGAGGATGTATTTGCTAGGGGTTTTTTAAAAATTTTGTTTACATTTGATAGGACAAATAAAAAGTAATTACTTTTCAGGATGAGCTTCTGCTCATTTATATGATTATGATTTTTTGATTAACCTTTTTTTTTTTTCTTTCTGTTCTGTGCATAATAAGCAGCATCCTCTCCTTTTGTAACTTTATCATTTTAATAAACCTTGCCATGCCAGAAGCAACCCAAAGACCATTGTGACCTGCCCATGACCACCTGAGCCCTACTTAATCGATTTAATAAATTTACCTTACCCAATCCTTGATATCAAGTTTAATCAAATCCGTTTGATGGCCACTCTTGTTACATCTTGGTGAAGGAAGTGAGTGTGTGTGTGTGTGTGTTGTAAAGTTCTTGGGTTTTTCTTTTTAAGAAGAAGTTAGCTTTTTCTCTATGACCATTGCTGAGTGAAACCATATACATGAAGAGTAGATTAACTTCTCTCAAGAAAAGGAAAACAGTAAGAGCAGCCATACAGCTCCATTCAGTCCATCTGATTGTGATGGGATCATCCCAGTATGGAATGTCCATGGAAGATTATAGTAAGAGAGACATTACTTTACTGAAGTTTTAATCAAATATTCTCCCACTAAATAATGATTTACATTTCAACAGTGTCAGCCACCTCATTTTTGGTAAGATTTCCAACTCAAACATGAAAAGGGGGCAGAACTACCACACCAGTCCTTGAGCTTATAAACTAGTTGCAAAAAAAAAAATTACAGGAAAATTGCAAAGCCACAGCATATTGAAAAAAGCCACACACAGAGTGACACACAACTTGAAAACAAGCCGGGTGACTGAGACACCATCCCAGTTTTTGCACTCTGACTAGATTCTAGCATTGTAATATGTTGGTCCCCATCTGTCACAGCAGCACCTCTGTCTTGGGGTGACTTTATGATGTGTATCCCCTATCACCACTCTAAGCCCAGAAGATGAATTCTGTGCCTTTAAGCCTGGGTGCGAGAGAATAAACTGAGCGAACTTTTCAAAACAATTGCTCAAGGACACACAGCTCTCTGGGCTGGGCTCGGCGGCAGAGAGGGTAGAAGAGGAGGCCTTGCTTTCCAGCCAGCTTTCGGCTCTTTCTCTCTGGAGAAAGTTGTCTTGGGACTTTTGGTTTGTTTTTTTCTTTCTTCTTCTCTTTGGGACTGTTTTACAACACCGGAGCGCATCAGGGGAGACCTTTCCTTCCGAGGCCCCTGGAAAGGGCCCACCGACCCAGCTCTGAGGAGGAGAGAGGCCACACCCAGAGAAGGACTCTGAAATCCTCCCAGGTTTCCTTCCACAGCAAGGGACTTCATTATTTAGCATTATTATCCTTTTCTCTGTGTGTTTGTTAAATAAATAGCTTTTATCTCTTTCACTTTCCTTCGAGGAAATTCTTTTTCTTTCCCTGAACCTAGTGGTGGGGGAAAGGGGTGGTGGTATCCTGCCTTTCCCTTGGAGGATATTTCTCCTTTAAATTTGGCCAAAACCGGCACAACCTCCAAGAGGGGGAACTGCTGCCGACTACACCATCATCAAAGCCATCTCCAGAGCCGACAGAGGTCGCAAGGCTCTCTGCTGCAGAGCTGGCTTCCTTTAAATGTTAATGTTGTTTTTACTTTTTTTAAAAATCATCCCTTGTAGTTACATTGAATTGACCTCACTCGTCCTGCTACTGCACAAGCTCCTTTCTAAAGGAGATCACTGGAAGTCAAGATACGCATTTTGCTTCAGGTTGAACAAAACACCTACCCTGACACTGAAAAAAAAATCAAGGAAAATGATTTTTGGTGACTCTTGAGTGACTTCTCATGGGGAAAGGAGATCAGCAAACCAAGCACCCAGATCAGGTGTATGGAGCAGCTCCTTACCTGGGCAGGACAGGCTTGGTCCCTTAAGAGGTCACAGGGAAAACCCCTGCCAAGAAGTGAGTGCTACACACCAGAGGAGTGTAGCAACCTGCCCAGCACTTTACCACAGCTTGCCATGTTGCTTCGTCACTTCCCATCCCACTGTAGGCCCAGCAACAAGCATGCAGGTAATGCTCACCATTCCCTGACTCGTCAAGGACAGGAGTAAGCCATGGTTAATGAAAGAACCACAGAATGGTTTAGATTTAAAGGGACATTAAAGATAATTTTGTTCCAATGCTCCTGTCATGGCCAGGAACAGCTTCTATTAGATCAGTTTGCCCCTAGCTCCATGCAAGCTGGTCTTGAACACTTCAGGGATGGTGCATCCATGAGCCTCAGCCCTTTTCCCAAGGCCTCATGGAAGCTCAGCTGTTCAGCCCATGCCATCAGCATGGCTGGGCGGCTGTGGACTCACAGCTTTATGAAGAAGGATTCCAGGCTTTGTGGTATAGAAATCACCCACTTGGCACCTTAAGTGCATCTGCAGTTCTCTTCTCCAGACTTACAATTCACACGTCTATAAAGCCCTTCAGTTTGGATGTACAGCTTTGTGATCAGGTTGGCCCAAAGCACTGTCTCTGCCAGAGGGGCTGCTGGCCCCTTTGCAGTGCTCTGCTTCAGGGTCAGTTCCCTCTGCAGCTTCTCCCTAGTCTCAGGTACTTTCCCTACCGAGGCTCTCCCCAGCACAAGACTTTTCTTGCAAGCTGGTGCCTGCCGAGGGGGAGAGCAGAGGGTTGTGCATGAACAGAAAAACAGGAGCCCGCTCTCAGCTGCAGCACGCTGCCTTTTTCTCCTGTCTTTCCCAAAACACTTGCCAGCCCCTGAGGGAGGAGAAAGCCCCCAACACCTGCTCTGTACCGTGAGCTCACAAGAAGGCATAGGAGGAATGTCCCCACTACTGCCCCTTGAGTCTAGCATCCTACTCTGGACCTGTGCTTCACTGCTGCCCTTTGGGGCTCTGCATCCAAGATTGTTCCTCTGATTCCTGTGCTGCAGTAGGCTGAGATTGCCAGCATCCTGTCAGGTCCCCTCGTAGTGCAATGTCCTTTCCTTTCCATTCACACACAACCAAAATCACCTGGCATAGGACTATTTCTCTAAAAGTAAGTATGTCTGTGTAGTGTTGCTGTGGCCAAGATGCCGAGGGGAGGCTCTCAGCCACGCATGAGAAGTGGGAGACAGTTAATTTGGGGATGATTATGATTAAATTTATTGCTAAAACAGTATCTAAGAATTGCTGATATCTACATAAAACTATCTAAAAAAGTATCTAAATAACAACTCATAACAATAATAACTCATCTATTACAATGGATTACAGTATCATCGAGTCATTGTCTCTTCTGTTGAGTCACAAGCCTTATCAAGACCCCCTCTTTGTCTGAACTGTCCAGAGAAGTCTAGGTCTACTTAGTCTCAGATCTGGTCACAGTCTGTGTCTAAAAGATTATGATATAAGCAGGGTCAGCTAGAAACATTCAGGTTTACAGTTGGCGTTTCAGGTGTTCTGTTGGTTTTGCTTTACAGTTTTTTTCTGTAGGAACTGAACAGGATTTCAGATCCCAATGTTAAAACTCTCTTTTATCCCACAAGTTAAACAAAACTGAAAATCTATTACTATGCAATTAATTAAAAATGAATTAGTTTCTAGCTGCTGAGCTTTTAATTAAAAGAAAACCTGTATTAACTTGAACATTTGCATGAGGAGGCTGTAAAGTATTGCTGCATAGTGATATTGAGAGAGTTTAGAAGATTTGAGTGCAGATCTCCATGTTTCAAAATGAAGATGCTGCTACCAACAGCAGGAAGCCACTTTACTGTTCCCCATTTGGGAACTTTGCTTTATCTTGGCTAAATTTCCCTTTGCTAGCACTCGAGGTCAACACATCCAGCAACTCAGTTACATTTCTCAGCTGTCTTGTGAAGCTGAGACCCTGAAAATAAACACTGGAGCAAGGCTGAATGTTTTCCTCTGCTTCCTCCTTTCCCAGATAGCTATAGGTTTTCAAGAAAACTGGGTCTGATGGGGAATTACAAATTGCAAATGAAAAGTTGATTTTCACAATTGCTAGCACCATTTTATAAGGTAAAAATGAATAATTTCTCTTCTTGGGAAAAAGTTTATTGCTTTTTCTTCTGATGCTGGGCCAACTTTACCTAATCATGTCCGTCTATGTGCTTGCTTCCTATACTGCTCCTCAGCCTCATGAAACCCCTTAAAACTTCCCTGGTGTTTCCTGAACACCATGAGGATACTGTCTGGTACTGATGGTGACTTTCTCTGACATCAAACCTTTGCAGAGACATCCAGCTCCTGCACTCCAGGGGAAGGCCTGGCAGAGGTCAAGAAACGTAGAGGTCCAGCCCTGGAGGTCCCAAACCTGCTAGTGTACATCAGCTTGCCAGTTCCACTGGCATTCATAAAATCATAGAATCACTGAACAGTTTGAACTGAAGGGATATTAAAGGTCATTATGTCCAAATCCCCTGCAAAGAACATCTCCTCTCCCACATGTATGAGTAAGCTGCCTCCTGATGGGATAGACAGGTGGTCACACATGGTTTTATGAGCAGGGTGGCACATATCACAAAATAAAGCTTTTGAAGTTGTCGTTGCTCATTGCAAGGGAGTTGGACTAGATGGCCATTAAAGGTCTCTTCCAACATGAATGTTTTTTTAATTCTATGAGTACTGCTTGCCATCAGCAGTGGGACATGGAAATTGTCTCCTGTAGGATATCTTGGGGTATTTACTTTTCTTTATAGAGTTTATTATGACTCATAGTTCTTCCTTAGATTGTGACGTATTCTGAAGGTTCAACCTCATCTTGCTGTTGAAACCAACAGTTTGTCCAAGACAGAATCTTCTCTTTTTACCAGCAGATAAAAGGGAGAATTTTGTCCTAGAAAGGATGGTCATTAACTCAATTTGTTTATACTGTCTTCAGGAAAAGTGGCAATCACTTCAGAATACTCAAGCCTGGATGAGGGGTGTGGACAGGAAGGGGAGCCTGAGAAAACTGAAGTCTGTGACAAGCAGCCAAGGACTCAGAGAGGTTATGGGATGTAATGAGCACTTGGGGAAGGGAGGCCAAGAGCATCCTCCACAGGAAGGCTTTGAGTGGGAGGCAAAGCACCTAAGAATTGTCACGAACTGAGAAGGTACAAAAGTTGAGGAAGAAAGGGGGAACTGGTAGAACAGACAGGGAGGAGGAGAAAGAAGGTGATACAGGTAAGAAGGGCCACAAGGCTGTGAGGCCAGCTGTATGGAAGGAAAATTTGCTATAGGTAAAAAAGCGGTGCTGAGAGTGGAGAAAGGCCACAGTCTGCATCTCCAGGTCTGTGACCAATGACGATAGCTCATGCCCCAAGAGCTGATGCTAAGGACAGGGCTTTGCAGGTGTATGTCTTAGATGGACTTTGGAAAATGAGGTAAGACCTTGTGACAGCTTCCTGTGAAGGTCTTCGTCTGGGAAAGCTGCCAGCTCCCAGGAGGTAGGAACTGCCCCTTGGTCTGTCCAGCCCAAAACAAATCAGAATGTTGTTGATGCAAGATACAAACTACTTGATTTCTTTTCGGGGAGTTGTTTGGTAAAGGGTTGTTGTCTTGTGATGATGACTCAAGGCAGTAGGAAGGGCTAAAGAAGAGCTGCTCATTATGATTATTGCTCCTCTGCTACAGAAACAAAATGAATTCTGCCCATTACTCCCAGTAGTATATTTTTCCCCTTCCCTTTCCTTCCACAAAGAGAAGGTCCTTAAATTAACGTCATCTCAAGATACAAACGCAGTTCATTTTCCCAACACTTGATTAGGCATATCATTTCCACCTTTTATATTTAATGTTTAAGTTTAATCATGAAGTTGTTAACCATAAAAAAACTATTAAATGAGTACAGTAAATTCCAAAAAAATAGTAAGTATTTCAGAATGAGCACTTAAAAAGAAAATTTATGCATAGAAACAACAGAGAATTACAATTAAGAGCTCTAGGGATTGGAGAGTGATTTGTCCAGCCATTACACAGTCATTTCAATTTAAATTAAAATTGCAACTATTTTCTAGTCTACTAAAAATATGTGGTGTCACATTAAGAGTTTTAATGTAGCTTTCTCTAGGGAATGTAGCAAAGCTAGTTAGTATCACATAAATAACTAAATATTGGAAACTGAATAAATTCTCTGCTAAAACACTTAATATAATAAAACAAAAAAAAATGGCAGTAGATTAGTTTATTTTCTCTAATGAAGTGCAGCCCTCATATTAAACCAAAGAAACAGTTCACAGTGTGTCCAAGTCTACAAAGTTTAACCTGAGCTGACTGATAAAAATAAAGTCTGCCAGATATATTTTTCTAACCTGACAAGTGCCTGTGTAAATCATGCCGCATAATTTCTTCACAAACTACAACAGTGCTATCTAAATGTACAGTCATCCCTCCTTCACCTAGAATATGCAAACTAAGTCACTCTGGTCTATTCAATATCCCTGATGTAGGGAAAGCTGGCTTACTCTCTAAGTTTTAAGATTTTAGCTTAGTGATTGAGCTTTAAGTTTTAACCACTGTAAAACACGTTTTCAGAAATAGAGGTTTTTACTGAGTTGCTTTATTCAAGTCTACTTAAACACTAAGTTCTGACCGATCAAAATGTACCCATTCACCAAGCCAAATACAGCCTTCAGATGAGCCTGGATGGCTTTTACAATTCAGAAGGTACTTGGGATCTGGGAGCAGTGGCTGCTGTGCTGAGCATGCTAGCCAGTTTTCATAAAGAACAGGACAATGTTTTGCCTCAATTTGCTTTGCTTACCAGCTCTGTACCTGGATTCCAGAGAAACACTGAGAACCTGGAGCTCACCCCATCTTGACTCCCAGTGCTGCAGGTAGGACCTCAGCTGTGGGGGAAATACCATCCCTTGACCTGCTGCTCTGAACAGTGCAGCTACCTTCAGCCCTAAAGAGAAAAATCTCCTTCCTGCTCCTGTGCTCAAAATGTAAAGGAACACGTCCTGTCTGTAAGTGCCTCCACACCTGTCAGCCCCAGCTAGAGCCTTGTCAGTGGGATGTCTCTTCTTGCACCATCATTAGCAGATCAGTGTGCCATGCAGTTCTGGGCAATGCCTGCACCTGCAGAAGGGTGGGATGTGCCATGTGGGATGGATGCCAACTCTCAGATGTTAATGTAAAAAGGTGTCCTGAGGTCATGCAAAATACCTCCCAAACATTCAGCAGACTTTGGGGACAGGAGGGTGTAATGCAAAACTTTTTTGAAGCCTGTTTGCTGTTATAGCTCTCAAACACCCAGCTCTCAAACTTTAGGGACCAGTAGTTCCTACCAAATATATTATAATGAAACAACTAAAATTTTATTACCGATCTCTCCCAACAAAAATTGGCTGAATTTATACACTGGAAAAACTTTCCATATGGCATTCCAAGTTGTTTTTTCACCTTCCTGTTTTCATAAATTACAGATGTCAGTATTGTAATTCCCTTAGTTAGTATATTGACTTTAATTTAGTAAACAAAAAGTAAGCAATCAGTCTAATAGCCTCAAGCCTGACTGAGTCTGGATGGACAAGTCTGTGTGGTTTTCCTTTGCATGGCATCTACACCAAAACGCACTCTATAGGCTCAATAATTAGCTTAACTTCAATATGTAAACGTATTTTGATTTTCCCTTCTCAAAATTTAATTGTTTTTGTCTGCTCAGATTACACATTTGTTTCCATCTTAAAGCAGACCAGCTGCAATTTCTCATTTGAGTTCTTCTGACCCTAGCACCTGAACCATCTATCCACCCATTCTTCTGCAAAGCCATCCAGCTAGGCAAGTTCTGAAGAAACAAAGAAAAGCAGCAAGAGTGATAATCTCTATGAAATATGTATTCCTTGTTATAATTTTAAAGCAGAGTCTTTAAAAAGGATCTGCACATCAAGCTTTGAATGGAAAAATAATTTAAACATGTGTACTGGTGAGCCGTAGGGGTAAAGCAGGAAGGGTTCCCTGTTGTCTGTTCCTCAAAATATAATTAACATGCCACACAGCCTGCTAAGATATCAAAATTACTCCAGTCCTCCTTTGTGAACTGGTTTTCTCAGTAATCTGTAACAAAAAGGCAAAAGGCACTTCATACTGCAATAGATAGTAAATGTGATTGACAGAAGGACAGAGGTTACTCGTTGAATTACTGAGACAAGGGAGTAAAAGAGATGAAAGGTCACTTGCTGAAGGGGGTAGAACTTCTAGTAGGTTCTTCAAGTATTAGTCCGGGACTACTCTTGCTAAATATCTTTATTAGCGGCCTAGACACAAACTGTAGAAGGCGCTACAGAAATTTGCATATTAAGTAAGAGATCATAGAATTACAGAATCATTAAGATTGGAAAAGACTTCTAAGATCAAATACGTAAAAGGGTTAATGCAGCATCATTGTGTTCACCACTAACCCATGTCCCCAAATGCCATATGCACACAACTTTGGAACACTTCCAGGGATGGTGACTTCACCACTGTCCTGGGCAGCCTGTGCCAGGGCTTGACAACCTCTTCAGTGAAGAAATTTGCTCTAATATCCATCCAAACCTCCCCTGTTGCAACTTGGGGCCATTTCCTCTGGTCCTCCAGCTAGTTGACTGGGAGAAGAGTCCAACCCACACCTTGCTATAACCTTCTGTCTGGGAGTTGTAGAAAATGAGAAGGTCCCCACCAAACCTGCTTTTCTCCAGGCTGAAGCCCTCCAGCTCCCTCAGCTGCTCCTCATCAGATTTCTGCTCCAGACTTCTCCCCAGCTCCATTGCCCTTTTCTGGACACAATCCAGCAGATCCATAGAATCTTCTAAGTTGGAAGGGACCCACTAGGATCATCAAATTCCAGCTCCTGGCCCTGCACAGGACAGTCCCAAGAATATGCCTGAGAGCATTGCCCAAATGCTTCTTGAACTCTGTCAGTCTTGGTGCTGTGACCACTTTCCTGGGGAGCCTGTAAACTGAATCATACGCAAACTTACTTAGTATCCCTTTGATTCCTGCATCCAAGTTGTTTACGAAGATGTTGAAGAGAACTGGGCCAAGGATGGAACCCTGAAGAACCCCACTAGTGGCCTGTCACCAGCCTGATGTTAGACCATTCACTTCGTGCCTGATCCATGAGCCAGCTGCTCACCCATTGCATGATGTGTTTATCCAGCTGTGGGCTGAGTTGTCTAGAAGGACCCTGTGAGAGGCAGTATGTTACAGTGTGATTATCAGAGAGATGCCTCTAGCCAAATTAAGGTGCAAACAAGACCAGTTAATGGTATGGATTTTATTTAAGAGTAAATGTGAGGTAGAGACAGATTAAAAAAAAAAGATAGAAAAAAGAGCGGGGGGAAAGAAAGAGAGTGGAGAGAAAGAGACAGATGAAGCAGAAAGTTAGTCACCATCCCTGTGGATCCAGACAGCATCCCATGGGTCCTCTACACCCTGGGCTTCTTAGTTGTAGGGGTCCTGAGGTCGTTGAAAACTTCTCACCATTTATACAGTTTAGCAACAAAGAAATTAATTCTCATTACATAGTTCTCTTATTCTATTGGTTAAATGATTCTCTTTCTTTTAATGCTAATTAGTCCCATGCTCAGTCTTTTTCTTCTTTTGTTTCATGGGTTTCTTGTGTTTAGTCAGTGGACTATGGTATCCCCCTGCCAGACTTGTCAGAGCTGATTTTCACCATAACTGCTGTTTGCACTTTCCTTGTGGATACAGTCTCCCAAAGGCTTGTTTACCTTTCCTTAGGCTGGACATAAATGGACAATAATACCACCTTTGTCTTATCTTTAGTTCCCATTAGGTGGCTTAACTCACAGTCCATATTCCAGGAATCCAGGAGGCATATTGGTGGTGTGGTAGAATGGGGGAGGGGGAGGGTGGGAAGCAGACTAGGGGGAGTGGATTTTGGTGGTCACAGATGAGCAGTTGCACAGTTCGCCACAGTAGACAGAGTCTTCAGTGATCTTAGCATTTGAGGAAATTGTGATCTTTAAGTTTCCTAAGCNGTCTCCCAAAGGCTTGTTTACCTTTCCTTAGGCCGGGCATAAATGGACAATAGTACCACCTTTGTCTTATCTTTAGTTCCCATTAGGTGGCTTAACTCACAGTCCATATTCCAGGAATCCAGGAGGCATATTGGTGGTGTGGTAGAATGGGGGAGGGGGAGGGTGGGAAGCAGACTAGGGGGAGTGGATTTTGGTGGTCACAGATGAGCAGTTGCACAGTTCGCCACAGTAGACAGAGTCTTCAGTGATCTTAGCATTTGAGGAAATTGTGATCTTTAAGTTTCCTAAGCAGTATCAAAAGCTTAACTGAAATCCAAAAAGATTATTTCTACTGGCTTCTCTTGATCATCTAGGTCGGTTACCTTGTCAAGTAAAGGAAATCAGATTTGACAAGCAGGACTTAACTCTCATGAAATCATGCTGGCTGTGACCTATGCCTGTGTTGTCCTTCAGGTGTTTTTTAATACCTCCCAGAATAATCTTCTCCATAACATTATCAGGCACTGCAGGGTCATCCTTCTTGTGCTTCTTGAAAATTAGGACAGCTTCCACTCAATGGGGACCTCTCCAGATTCCCAAG
>VZRO01002722.1:1823-74679 GCA_013397915.1 Daphoenositta chrysoptera
CTGGATCAAAGAGACTTCTTCCAGGCTTCTTGCCAGCTTAAATATGCACAATCGCAGAAGCGCTTATTGGATTAAAAAGCTGTCAATTAATTTTCAGCTCCAACCCACGACAACATCCTGTCATACAGGAGAATCGGCAAAAGATGTTTGCTGTCACTTTATGAATGCCTTTGCAGTCTTGGGAATTCCTTCGCAGATCAAAACTGATAATGGCCCAGCGTACATTTCCCAGAGAGTTGCAAATTTTCTTGCCCTCTGGGGAGGGACACACAAAATGGGGATTCCTCATTCCCCAAGAGGCCAAGCCCACTTTTCACTTAAGCTTCTTTTATTACAGCAGAAAGGGGGAATGGGGAATGGGGAATGCTATCCCAGCTGAGCGATTACAGAAGGCATTGTATGTTTTTAATTTTTTTAATTGTTCCCTGATGGATCCCAACCCTCCGATTGTAAGGCACTTTGGCAATAACCGACAGTTAGATGTTAAACAGAAGGCCCCAGTCCTTGTTAAGGACCCAGAAACAGCTAAGACCATGGGAGTTTACCCCCTCATTACATGGGGAAGGGGTTTTGCCTGTGTTTCCACAGAAATGGCCTGAGGTGGATCCCAGATAAGAATGTGAGACCCTTCAGAGAATCCTTGAATACCCTCCTGAGGATCCTGAGGATCCTGACCACCCTGGCACACTAACAGTGGAGACTCCAGCCATTCCAGTCTCGGCCTCGGTTCCAGAGATCACAGAGGTCAGTCACCTCTGCCCAACCACCAGCTCAACCAACTTCTACTTGATTCCAGAGGACTTGATCTGCAATTATAGCTTCCACTGTTCTGTGGACGACCCACTCCAGAGACAGTGGAAGCTATAATTGCAGATCAAGTCTCTCTTTGTGACCAGTATTGGAAACGGTTTAAGGAGAGACTTGGACTTGAGAACAACCCTATTCCTTGTTTTATTTGCAAAGATTATTCCCATCAAGTGTGGGTTTTGTGTCAGTGTTGAAAATGTCAGAAGCGGTGGTACTGCATATCGCATCGCAGCCGTGGCAACTACCCACAGTGTGATCCTTTGTGCTATTCTTACGGTGATTGTATAATTTTAAAATTTGTGTGTGGACAAGAGTATGGCGGGCTTCCACACTGGTATTTTTGGGAGCCAGATCCGCCTTTTTAGGCTGGTCCTCCTAGTAGGACTCCTTCTCAACAAAGAAGAGGTGGTTGTAATGCCAGCCCTCCCAGAATGCAATGTTTGGCTTACACTAGCTGAAGCTTTAAACAAGTCCATGCTGTGCCTATCCGTGACCTCCCCTGGTGACCCTTTCCAAACCTGTTTGGTAGCTATGCCCTTAGTGAATAGCGAACGGGATGTTTTATTCAATTTAACAGTTCAAAGAGAGTGTACTGCTATGGGTCAGATTGAGCCAACCTGGTGGTGCCAGGAAAGTTGACGTAAAAAGGCTGGTGAATCAGCCGGATGGTGTTTTTCTAAACAAAAGGGGTTAGGAGTAAATAAAGTTCTTAACTTTCCCCCTCTTTCTATTCCACCTCAAGAATTAGATATTTTTGGATCCACACAGTCTTTTGCGTGTTTTTATCTAAATTATGCTAACAGTGCCAAGAGAAGATTCAGCCTTGATGTTTCAGGGACAGTAATTTATGCCAGTGCTTCTGCCTGGTGTAACCATACTTTGCCCCAGCCAATTACTCCTGGAAGCACTACTATTAGATTATTAGACGATATATTTTTGATATGTGGAAACAGAGCTTGGAAGGGAATCCCGGGTAAGGCCATAAGAAGTCCCTGTACTTTCAGGCAACTAACCATGTTTCACACTTTTCAGGGAACCTTATCATCTTTGCACAACCTGGTGCAAGCACAACGCAGCACACACACATATAGTCAGGATTGGGATGATAATGTTGAATCTTGGAACCTAGAAGCCCAAGTGTTTGCCTCTATTATTCCATCTGTTGGGACAGTGCATGCACTGAAAACCCTGAATAACTTTGGCTGCTGGCTTGCAAAACAACTAAAGCTACTAGCTCTGCTTTAACAGGCTTATTAACACATGTTGATAGCGTGAGACATGCTACACTGCAGAATAGAGCTGCAATTGATTTTTGGCTTTTGACACATGGGCACGGTTGTGACGATTTTGAAGGCTTGTGCTGCATGAACCTGTCTGATCATTCCCTGTCTATCCATGCTAGCATACAAGCCCTTCGTGATAGAGTCACCAAACTGAGAGTTGTAAGTGATAATGACTGGCTTGGAAACGTACTTGGAGGATGGGGATTTACTGGTTAGCTTAAGCATTTAGCTAAAACAGGAATTTATATTTTAGCCATATTGCTGCTTATGATGATTTGTCTGCCATGTGTTTTGCAACATGTTCAGAGACTGATTCATAAGTCAACAAAGAAGATTTTACTCGTAGATAAGAGAGGGGGAGATGTGGGGATACAGCTAGAAAGCAGAAGTGAGAACACTGCTAAACTCATGTCAGAAGTGGATGCAGTAACGCTGCTAGGCCACAGACCGTGGCAGGCAGTGCAGCCTACCATGAAATAGCTAACAAAAGGCATGCTTGGTATGTACCTGTGCCAGTTAGTGCTAGCTTTTAGTTTTGCGTTATTATTAAGAAACATAGATATGGGTGTTATAGTGATTACTGCTTATACAAGGATTTGTTTTTAGTTACTGCTGGAAAGGTATAAATATTCAACTCTGTATCAATAAAAACGGCTTATTGCATCCAAGCAATCTGCCCCATCTCTTCCGTCGCCGACCGTCACTTGACAGTCCTTCTCATCAGGGTCTGCTTTGTAATACAAACAACATTTGTCCTGCCATGGTCCTGGCCAAGTGGTCCGAGCTCCCCCTTTCCCTGGGCTGCAGAAGCCCACTCCTGCTCCCACACAGGCCTGCTCCTGAAACCCACCTTTTTTGGATGGTTCATCTTTTATTGTGTGATACTGAAAGGAATGAGAGACTTGTCTTTACAAACAAGCTGTGGGCCTGCTGGTAGATAAAATTAGCACTGAGAGATAAAAGAAACAATGGGAAGGATTCCACTGATTGATGAATGGAAAGAAAGAGATTTGTCTTTACAAACAAACTGTAAGTCTACTGATAAATGAAATTGGATATTAAGAGATGAAAGAAACAATGGGAAGAACCATAAATTCCGTAAGAATTAAAAAATAAAGGGGGGTTATATATTAGAAGAGAGTCTTAGGTATTAGGCGTTCCGAGAAGTCTGTACCTCTCAAGTACATCAGCCCAAGGGGAAAGAGAGAGGGAAATGCGGTCAGGAAATTCAGATAAAAAGGAGGCTGTGCCCTCCAAAAATTTGAGAGACGCCAGGGGAATGCCCCATGGTCTCTCTCTTTATTCGAATAAAGTAACAGGACTCCTCTGTCTCCTTTTTGGACATAAACCTCTGGTGTTTGTGGATTAATTTTCCTGACAATAGAAATATGCCGAAGTGACCCCCACCAAAAAATTCCCATTATTTTCACGGCAGTGTTTGATACAGCCATGGAAAACACACATTTACCTTAAAAAGCTGTCGGCACCCTGGCTAACTGCACACCCATCCAAGGAGGAGAATGTTTCTTGAGTTTCACCACTGTACCTCATGAGAGATTTAACTACTTCCAGCTATGTGCATAAGCCATTGAAGAGAGGGGGATGCATATCTTCTTTTTTTTTTTCTTCAAGAAGAGAAGGGGTACAACACTGCTGGGTTCTAGGAAGGCTCAGTGGTGTGGGGCCATGTGAGTAGAGGCCTGAGTGAATTGAGAGGTGCCTGTGCAGCAACAAACCTTACCCGCTGTTGTCGTCTGTCTCAAAGAGTGTGATGGATCATCACTGTAGTTTGGTTCCTGTAGGCATAGCCTCCCTCAAAACATTTACTTCTTTTTGGCATCCCTTGGATCCCTTCTGGAGTCAGCTCATAGGTTCCCACCTTACTGGTTTGAGGTTCAAAAAAGCTGCTCCAAAGGCTGTTTGCCTCCATGGCAGAAGTCGCAGGGGCTGTGGCAGTAATGCTGCCAAGCTGTCTGCTTCAAATGCTAGGATACTTGCCAGGCTTGGGATGATGCCTCTCGTGCCTGGGACTATTTTGGTTTGTTTTCCAAAAGCATGCAACCATTCCTGAGCAGCATCTAAAATAGTTGCGTGTTTACTGTTGTTACAGAGCACTATCTTTATTTGAACAGCTCAGTGTAGGCATTAGCTGGTCCATCACTTCAGGCACATGGCCATGTCCTCATAAATACTGAATTTTGCCTGACATGCAAATTTGCTGGTATACAGATCCCACTTCAGTGCAGGCTCTGGGAAGGAGATAATTGACATTTTCAGCAGCTGAACTACTCATGTCTGGGCTGATCTCTCAGTGGGAAGAGCCAAATCAGCAGCAGCACCAGCAGGTCACACCTCTGTGTTACCACTGTGACAGGGGCAAACTGCAGTGATTCTGGTCATTTGCAAAAGCTTGAACTGAAATTCAGAGCCCAACTGTTCCATGAGGTTGTGATAGAGATGAGAGAGTGAAAAAAATCCATTAAAATTTACCACTGTACCCACAGGCTAGTGCTTCCAATTATACACTGCCCAGCTCTCCCATAACCTTCCCATTTGCTGCAAGTTACAGATTTCCAAGTGAAGTAAATTGAGTAAACACAGCTTCACCTGTGGAAGAAGAGCTTCTGCACCTGCCCTTCCTGCCCCAGCCACCACCACCCTCCCTTGGCTGCCTCTGGAGATCACTGCCCTCTACCAAGCACCTACCGCTGAATCTGGTGCAGTTAATCCTGGTGGGGTTGTCACCTGGCTGGACAAAAGCCAGTGCCACCAGGCTGGGGGAAACACACCCTAGCCAGGAGCTGCTCTTGGGACTGGTGCCCCTTATCCAGCATCCTCCAAACTGTGGTTGTGCAGGTGCTTGGTGACAGTACCACAGACTCAGGTTGGAAAAGACCTCTGAAGTCATCAAGTCCAACCTAAACCCATCAACCCAGAAACCACTTTCACACTGGTTAGAGTTTCCTTTTGTACATTCCTGCTCTTTGCTTTCCCTGTTGTTCCTAGGAAAGGTCACAGAATCACAGAATATTCAAAATTGGAAGGGACCCACAAAGGATCATCGGAGCTTACAAGGGGTCTTTCCAAAACAGGTGCATCAACCCATGCAGGGATGTCCCATCTTACTGCTGCTCCCAATCAGAAATTGATCTGATAAACCAGATGATGGGGACAACAAATACCAGGCTGAAGGCTAATATCCATGATAGTCCCACAACAAGCAAGCTGTGGAGAAGAACTGTCTTGGATTTGACTCCTTTTTAAGATGGATTTCTTGTATGCAGGGTCAGTTGGTGCACCTACTTCCCGGGGACCAGATCCAGAGGGGCCATATGTCAGTGGCTCCCCGCCCTTCCTCAGCCAGTTCTGCAGCCCTGGATCAGAGCTGGCATTTCTGACTGATCAACTGAGACCAGGATTCTCCAGAGGCATCCTTTCAGCAGGATGCAAGAGCAGTACATTTGGACCAGACCTCCCTGCTTTGTTGCGACAGGTGCTGGTTAAAGGTGACCGTCAGGTGTTTGGGCTCCTGGACACCAGGGAGTTGGGTGCCCTCGTTGGGGAGTGGCAGTGCTGGCACCCCATGGGGCTCCCCAGCTCCCACAGCAGCAGCTCGGGGCTACCACCACGTGCAGGATCCAAACCCAACAGCAGACACGTGCTGGGGTGATAACCCTGGTGACCACCTACAGGTTTTGGGGATCCCACTTGGGATTTTGAGTGCAAAATGCCAGTTTTAAAACACACCAGAGCTGGCACAGCCCTTCTCAGACCCTGACACAGGCCATGGGTCTACACTGGAGTCACAGACCTGTCACTTGCTCTCCCCTTTCCCATGCTCTTACCAGCTCTTCAGGACGTAACCAGAACCACCACCTTTAAGGACATGCACAGTATTTTGTAACATTTCACTTACTGTTTTGCTGTCACAAGCAACCCTGATATGAAAAAAATAAATAAGGAAACTTAGCAATGATATAGCTCTTTATATTTTGAAATCTCTGTACAAACGTTACTTAAACAAAGCAAGGTAGTATGCAAAACAGTCATTGCTTAGAATAATCGACGAAGGGGTTGTGCTTCAGCGGTGACACTGGGAGAGGGACAAGAGTGCTGGAAGAAAAGTGACAAACCAGAGGTATAATGAGGTCTCCTCTTCAATTTGGGGTTATGAATGGAGGAAGTGTCAAGGACAGTATCTGAGAGTGTTCTTTAATAACCTTACACCAGGTAGGTAAAGCCCATGTATTTGCACTGTCACACAGGGAGACTGGGGAAGAGTAACGGCTTAATGCAAATAATATACAGCAATATTGTACATACATATGTATAAATACATATTCACACACACATTGGATCTTAAACTTGTTGAGAACATCTCAGCCAAACTGCAACAAAAATGATATTGGTATGATAGCAATGAAGATACTAAAAACATAAAAACACTGCAGTGACACCAACTGTGGATTTTTCCCTCCAGAGAAGAGATATTACTTAAACTGTTCCAACTGCCAAGGCCAGCTGCAAACATGGCTCTCAATTCCTGTTTCTTGGAATGACTGAAGAAAACAGAACACAACTACCCACAAAACTCATTCCTGCAAAGACAAGTGCTGTTGGTGCAATTAACTGCCCATTTATTAATGGGTAATGGGACAGGCCTTTGGCCGAAAGGTTCTGAAAAACACGGTACATTGACATGATTCAAGAAGGAACTTGTGCCCTCCATGCTCCCCACAGCCCTGCCAAGTCCAGGATTCCAGCCCCAGCTCAGTTCCTGCAGCCCCCCTGATGATTGGTTTGCATCATTCCCAGCTAGACAGAAACTACGGAAGAAGCAGTTTTATTGGAAGCACCATATGGGCTACAGCACACGATGCCAGTGGATGAACTGAGGGAAAACTGCCAGAGTGCATCCCCCCAGGGACAAACAACTGCCTAGGGATGAACCCCCCCCCACCCTCCAGCTCCAAACACCAAGCCTGCCTGCTGCCCAGAGACCCACACAACTTCCTCCCATGGGGAATCAACCCAAAATTGCCGCAAATATTCCAGGACCAGTTGTGTGCATAAAGGAAGAGCAGCAAGCCCAATGAACCTCAAAAGCCTCAGATGTACACACATAGCTGGTACATCTGAGCTGAGCTGTGACATTTCTGGGAAAAGCAGTGGCTGGGAGCAGCTGCTGCCAGGTAGGCAATTCCTTTGGTCCATGCTCCCTGTGCCTGCAGCCCAGGGGTCTCTCCAGCAAAATCCCCATCCAATGCCATAATTTCTACATTAGAAACCAGAGAAAGCAGTGATTTCCATTTCTCTCTTCTCCTCCTGCTTCCATCACATGCAGACTCAGCAAGAGCTGTAGCACATCCATCCCACTGAGCCACCAGCAGGACAGGGACCAAGCCCCCCTTCCAGCCCTGTGGCACAAATTTCAGCATCCCTTCTAAAATCCCCCGTTGTGTCCTTTTACCAAAACCCCTGTGTCTCTGTTAGCTCTAGCCCCAGGATAAACATCACCTCCTCTCCCAACAGGAGCACACAAAGTGAAGGTGGAAACATTTAAACTCAACTGAAAACACTGGGTATTAGAAAATAAATAAATAAAAGGATAAAGAAACCTTTAACAAAAACCACACAATGATTCTGAGACAGAATAGTTATGTTTTATACATTTTATTTCTGTGGGGTTTTAGGTTTTAAATAACATGAGACATTTTTGTTCTGACTCTATACCTGAATTGCAACTCTCCTTCCTTTTCAGTAAACTTTGGGGTAATTTTCACAGTGGACAGTTAATGATGATGAAATTGCAAAGAATTCAAAGTGCAGCTTCTCTGCAAGCATGAGCCTTCCAAACATTAATTTAAGGAATGGAAATAAAACTATTTTGAAAACCACTGATATTTTAAAAACACAAAAATTTAACTATGAGGTGACCATGACTAAGCAATTCTTAGAACAGATTCTCAGTTCCTGGCTGTTATTTTTTTAAAACCACAGCTTGGTTTCCAAAGGCAGCACTACTCCATGATACAGGCTCTGCCTCATGCTCCCAAACACCCTGAACCAACAGCTTTAACTCGTGCACATTTGCACAGAGAGCACAGTGAGTTTTGGGGTTTCCCTTGGCTAGATGCACTCTTGGACATCACAAAATCATGGAATGGTTTGGGTTGGAAGGACCTTAAAGCCCATCCAGTTCCAGCCCCTGCCATGGGCAGGGGCACTTTCCACCAGACCAGGTTGCTCCAAGCCCCATCCAACCTGGCCTTGGACACTTCCAGGGATCCAGAGGCAGCCACAGCTGCTCTGGGCACCCTATGCCAGGGCCTCAGCACCCTCACAGGGAAGAATTCCTTCCCAATATCCAATCAAAATCTAATCTCTGTTAGTTTGTGGCCATGCCTCTTGTGTCCTGTCACTCCAGGTGCTCTCCAGATCTCTTGGAGTCTCTTTAGGCACTGGAAGGGGCTGTGAGGTCTCCCTAGAGCCTTCTCTTCCTTTGGTGAACAGCCCGAGCTCTCCCAGCCTGTCTCCAGAACTGGAGTGATGAAATGCAACACAAGTTCCGTGATCCTGAGCCTTTCAGCTGCTAGTTCTTTTAGATTTAGAGGAACAGCACAGAAAAACCTCCTACTCCAAAGCTGCCTGTGCAGTAACTAGCCATGAAAAGATTTCTCCAAGACAAGGAGAAAATGAGAATTGCCAGCTGTACAGAAACTCCACTGTTGTAAATCCCTAAGACAGCAGAGTCACTGTTGCCATCACCAGCTGTTCTGGGGGAGAGCCAGCTGGACATCCCCACTGCCAACAAGCTCCAACACGAAACACTCACACAATCAGTAAGAATAATCTACAGTTATTACCAGGTCCTGAGTACAGCTGTAAGCAAGATTTCAAGTGTTAACCTTTAGGCCCAGATTTTCTTAAAACGATCCTGCAGAACATATATATATATATATATATATATATATATGTATATATATATATTTAAAACATCTATATTTAAAATTATCTATTTACCTAACCTACAAAACTTTACTACAAGCCAGACTGCCATCTGGAGAAAAAACACCTTAAATTCAATTTCAAGTATTCATCAACATTAAAGTTGTTACTCTAAGTCCTTTGAAGATCCTGAGACAAACACTCAATTATAATTATATAAATATTCAATCAAAATAATTATATAAATATTCAATCAAATATAAGGGAAAAAATAAGTAAAAGAATGGAAGCAGCTCTTAGAGCTTCAGTACAATTTCCCTGTGCAGGCCAGCCCCCACCCACCCAGCCCAGGCTTTCCAGAGCCCTCAGCCTCCAAAAGCTGGTCCCCTACAAAATTTGGCAGCTGCCAGAGGCTGAGTTGTCTCATCTTTTGCAGTCACTTGAGATTATATACATCACTCCCCCTCCTTGCTCAGTGACAGTGATTTCCAGGGAATTCTCCCTACTTCCTTCCATGTGTGAACTGCATGAAAAGAAACAAGGGATTGAAGGAAGCCAAGCAGTATTTTATTGACTCCCAGAGGACAGATATGGATTGCACACAACCCTGGAAAACTTCTTTTTAAAATCCCAGAATTACCAACATGAGAATTCACTCCTCATAAATAACCTGACACCACTCCTTCATCAAAAGATTTTGGCATGGAATGTATTTCCTTTACAGTTTAATGTTAATAGTTCATTTCAACAGCTAAAAAACTATGTCTATAATAATACTTAAATATTTTGTTCACATTTTTAACTTCATAAAAAAAAAAATAGTTTGAGCTACTATTTTCCTAGTCCTCAAAAAAATTCAGAGAGACACCAACTTTTGAAGGAGTCCCTTAAAAATGTGCATTTTACCTAAGAGCAGTAATGACTCCAAGGAAACACAGTGTGACCACCTTTTCCTCAACCCTGCAGAAACATGTCCACACACCCAGCTACAGCCCCAAACAGAATTTCTGCAATGTGACCAAGACAAGGTCAATCCCAAAGGCTGGTGTCCCAGTGCTTGCAAAATCTGACCACACACAACTGAATTCCTTTCTGTTTTGGAAGAGGTCAGTCTACCTACCAACCTCTCAGTTGGATGATGACTCCAAGAAGAGCCTTGTTGGGCCTGCAGAGGCCACATGAGTGCTCTCAGCTGTAATGAGAAGCTGACAGGGTGACTGAAGCCACGACAAAGGTGAATTAACTCAGCCCTTCTACTGTAGCTTCTTCCCCTGCTATCTGGAAAAGGCAGTAACCTCTAGAAGCATCAATCTCCTGAGGGGGACCCCTGGGTCACAGACTCTTTTGCCTTCCCAGAGCAATGCTTGCTATTATCCATAGTACCACCCAAATGTACTGTTTGCACATCAGTGTCTTCCTCCCAAGACATGAACCCAGAGACTTCAACTCATGCACAAGTGATTTTCGGGTCTGATCAGGTTTTGAAGCTGAGAATGGGTTCCTACTCGAGCAGAAATGCCTTAGCATTCATGATTGGCCAGAAGTGGGTTTATATCAAGGTCTCCAACACCCCAAGGACTTGCTGACCCCAGAGGTGCTAGGGCTGAGGTGCTCCTTCTACACAGCAGTTAATCAAACACACCTCAATACCTCGCTTCCATTTTGCATTTTTACATAAAGCAGAAGTGTCCACACCTTCGGGAAAAACACTTTTTAAAGGAATAGTGAAAACCGATGGATGCATATTTGAGAGCAACTTACCTAATTAGCTTCATGAAGGCCATCACACATGTAAAGCCCAAAGGCCAGGGAATCTCAGAAACAACAATTTGGCTGAAAGCAGATACAACTCACAGGAAATAAGTTTTAACAACTGGTTTCTCTGGTACAAGAGCTTCCAGAGGAGAGCAATTAATACCCAACAAGTGATTGTTTTTGGCAACTCAGGCTTGGTGCCCTTAAAATGAGCAGATCTTTTTAAAGCTGTCACATTGCTGTTACAGTTAAGATTGTATTTGGATGAGTTCCTGGGATATACAAATCACCTACTTCTAAAGAGGCTTCTGCATGTTATAGACTAAACTTCTTAACTTACAAATAATTATTTTGCTGTTTCCAGTTTACAATGGTAAAAAAATGAAGACTTCACAATGGGTGTAAATGGGAGGTAAATATATTTTTAAAAACAGAATAAAAAGCTGCATGTTAAAAACTGGCTCACAGACTAATAAATACATACATCAAAGACATGAAATTTTCAGCAGCTGGTTTTAAAGAGCAAGGAATTGGGAAAAAACTAGCTGTCCAGACTCCATTCTGGCTCTGTGGTCTATGTGCTAAAAATACCTGCAGTTGAAAAACAAGTTAACAGAGGAGTAGAATCAGCTTTGTCACCTATTTTCTTTTTTAAAAATTAAGCTACTTCCTAAAAGTGTGGTGTAAAACCTAGAGAAACTATTAATTTCTTCATGCACTTGATGACACTGAATTAAAAAAGAAATTATTTTAACCCAGAAAAAATGAGTCATTGTATACAGTAAGGACAGCCTTACTGCAAGTTTTCTACAGTAAAAGTATTTCTAGAAATACACCAGAAATTACTTTCCTATAACAAAATATACAATTATGTGTCGGATCATCATTGAGTTTCAATACTTAGGCAAAACAGAAACAGTTACTGTGAAGTTTAAAAAAAACCCAACTCCAAAGAGCAGAACGATGTTTTGACGGCTGTGGAGATGCCAGAAAGCAATGCTGGACACCAGGAATTTCCAGAACAACTCCCTTTCCAAAGTGATGTGCAGTTTGTGAATTAGACCGTGAGAGAAAACTGATCCTGTTCTATGGGCTTCTCCACCCAGGCTCCAAGTCCTGCCTTCAGGAATGCTTTAAACAAACACTCTTTAGCAGTTTGATACTCAGTGGCTCCTTGCTTGGTGTCGTGGTACAGGTTGGGCTTGAGGATCTTTGAGCGCAAGCTGGAGGAAAGCTGTGGGGATCAGACAAGAGAAGGAGAGAGACAAGACTCTATTAAGCCAAACAGTACCAGAGTGACTGAGTTATTAAAACAGCTAAAATTAAAACAAGGTAAGGATCTATCAAACAAAATGTTGAGGCCAAAAAGCCACAGACATACTTCCTGGAAGCTTGCTTTCTGAGAGTAAAGAGTGAAACCTCAGCAGTGAAAATGGGATTATCCTTCCAAATAAATTAAAATACAAAGGCAAGCTCAAAGGAGACAGCATCCTTTGCTTACTCAGCTATAAACCAAGGAATATGGATTTTGGACCACACATAATCACATTAAAGAATAAGCTAACAAACACACTGTTCTTTTCCATTACTGCATGGAGCAGCAGCTACCTGGCCTCAAGTTGCACCAGGGGAGATTTAGATTAGACACTAGGAAAAAAAAATTCACTGAAAGGGTTGTAAAGCATTGGAACAGGCTGTCCAGGGAAGTAGTGGGGTCACCACCCCTGGAAGTCTTTAAAAAATGTGTGGATAGGGTGCTAGAAGACATGTTTTAATGTGAGCACGGTGGTGGTGCTGCACTGATGGTTGGACTTGACGATCTTAAGCGTCTTTTCCAGCCTTAATGATTCTGTGGTTCTAACATCAGGCCTGGCTTAAAAACAGGCTGAGAAAGTGGCTTCTGAGTACATCCAGGTATTTCACTAAGGCTTAAGAAGTGGCAGACCTGGCCATGTGGAAGCTGTACCTTGGCATGGATGCGCATCCAGCGGCTGTAGAATGCGTGCTTGCAGAGGCGCGACGCACGGCCCATCTCATCCTTGCCAGTTGTAGCATTAATGATTTCCAGACCAGAGTCTCCTACTGTCCAGTTCACACTGAAGTTCGGGGCTTTCCCTGGCTGGCGGGCTTCTGCGTTGCTGATACCTGAAAGAAAACTGATGTTTAACGACGATAATAAATACAAACACTGGGCTTTTGGTTTTTTGTTGGGGAGTAAACAGTGTTACAAGCAGATCTTTTATTTTGAGGGCATTCTCCTGCAGATTTCTGACTGACTCGTGGAGGTAACACCATGGACATCTCACTCTCATTCTGGCTAAAGTGTTCTCTACTTCTGTCCTTCCCAGCAGGGCACGTGTGCACCGCTGCAGAAAGCAGCCTCCTCGGCAGAGGGGATCATGGAGAGCTCTGTGGCAGGAGTTCATGGGGTTCATCTCACTTCCAAATGGATGTGAAACTATGAACCCTGGAAATGTTCAGGCCAGGTTGGATGGGGCTTGGAGCAACCTGGGATAGTGGGAGGTGTCCCTGCCCATGGCAGGGAATGGAATGAGATGGGCTTTACAGCCCCTTCTAACACAAACCATCCTGTGATTCTATGAAAGTGAGCCCCATCCTCAGCACCCTCCACAAAGCCAGAACTGGCAGACATTTGGGTCTTCCAGCACAAATCCATTGGGTTCTAGCTGCCTCCCCACTGTACATGCCCAGTGTTGCACACTGAGCCCAGAGATAGGGAACCACAGGAATCCAAACAGGACTTGAATCACTTTGCTCAGGTGTTAAATTATGTGACACCTTCCAACTATGGCTCTGTCTCCAGGGATGGAGAAGCAAAGCCACCACAATCCAACCCAAGTGCAAGTCATGGCTGGCTACTGGCCCAGGGCAGGATTTATTCCCCATGACACCCTGGTGCTCAAAGATGGACTGTACATAATGAAGGTCACAGCAGCTGCTGCCATGCACGTGTAACTCCTCAGACATTCCAGGGGTGGCAAAACTCTATTGAAAATGTCTCAGTCACCTCACCAGGAGAGAACAAAGCACCAGGGCAATTTGTTCTTTCTAGTAAGTAAAAATCCCACTTTTACCTTAAGGCAGCTCTCACTGAGAACCTCTTTCAAGTCTACTCCACTGTTAGGCCAGGTCCTACATTTAATAAAATCTAGACAATTTGTGGAAATTGAACATAAGCAAGACAGCAGGATGCATTTCTGGCTGATATCTGGAATGCAATCTAATGAAGCTGGGTACCTGGGAGCAGGACTGGCTCACCTGGCTCAGTCTCATGGCACCTCTGGGCCCAGCACTCAGAGTGCGCAAGACTGACAAGGTCTGAATGACTCAGTGAAATTCAGTTTGCTTCCTATCATCAATTCCTCATTTAATAAACAAACACTTCGAAATATAAACCACTGGAGCTGTTGTATTTTAACCGTTGGTTTGGATCAGCCTTGTCACTATGACTGATAAGAAATAATTAAGTGAATAATAATAGAAAATAACCTACTATTCCCCATTTTCTTAAAATACAAGCTGAAAAAATTGAGAATTGGAACAAAAGTTTGCTTTACCAAAAGTACTGAGGCAAGAGTGCTAAGAAATTGATGCCACATGACAATTTTTTGTCTTTTTTTTCCTGTCATTTAATGAGATCTATACTATTATCTTTGCTTTCATTGCATACTATTAAAAATGTAGAGGGATCAGACAGAGGTCATCGAGTACTCCAAAACACTTGTGATATCACAACCGGTCCCACAAGCAAATCAAATAAAGATGAGAAAGCTGTACATCCAGTATGCTCCACATTTCCATTGCAATTACACAATTCCATTCCTTGGTTTTTGATTAATTAATTGAATTTTTTTTAAAACCACCAAAACCAACCCAGATTTAGAATTTCAAATAGATTTCATTAATAACAACCCATCCAGCTGCTTATTTGTGTGCAAGAACCCTGGAGAGAAGGCAAAGGAGTCCCTGATGGTGGATCACAGGTGGCACGGACAGGGAATAAAGGTCATCTCAAAATCAAAGCATTTGATAAAAATTTAGGTAGGTCTTATCTTCCCCCTCAAAATCTAGACATGAATATAGCACAGAATGCTGAGATTAGAAATAGAAAAGAAAGTTAGGATAGAAAGTCAAATATTTCACTCTCCTTTGAAAACTAATAGAACTAAAGCTATTTAGAGAATATTGCTCTGAACTTATTGTTGAATATTATTACAAAGGGATATAATAAGCAAAAGGAAAGGTCACAGCCCTTTGTGCCAGTGCTTATATAAATAATAAAGCTTGACAGTTCTTTGAGGAGAGAGCTAAAGCAAGCTTCACTTAAAAGGACATAGAAAGCTGAAAAACACCAATGTGAACAGGAGGATGAGGTACCAAGGGAATAGCCAAAAAAAAATCACCAGAAGTTCTGCTGAAGGATTTATTTTTGTCCACCTTAAAAACAAATTCATTAGCACTTGGATAAAGACGGTCTCCTTGGGCAGAGAGAACCAGCTGCTCCAGGCAGACCTGGGATGTGTGGGGGGAAAAACTCAGGTAGGATCGGTCATGATACTAAATTATTTTTAAAAGGCAGTAAGAAGAGCAAAAATTAGCAGAAAAAAACCTCACATACTGGGTGTCTGGGCAATAAAAAGGCAGATGAAATTCCTCACAGATGAATATAAAGCAACACATAATAGGAAAAAACCCAAAGCAATCTTGCACTAGGGGTGCTGGACTTGGAGCTTGATACTTGCATTCAGGAATGAGATTTCAGTTTCTAATATTCAGTTGTACCAAAAGGTCAGGTCAGTCACCAACAGTAACCAAAGTGAATGTTAGGAATTATTAGTGAAGGATCAAGGAAGTGAACAGAATATATGCCACCACATAAACCAGTACTGCTGCTTTACCCTAAATATCAGGTAGTGAGTGCCCTGGTCTCACTAGCACAAAAATGGGTCTGCAAAATTATCCTGATGTGAAAGGGTCTCTGTGCAAGGAACAAAAAAGTAGACTAAGACACTTCAGCTTGCAAAAAACAGGACTTATGTAGGAAGGAATATCTCAGAGGTACAGAAAACTGAGTGTCATGACCACTGCTTACAGCCTGGATCTCACAGAGCACTGAGGAACAGCTAATTAATTAAATTAGCAGAAAGGAAGTTCCTTTGCACGAACCTTTGCACATTCCACAGCCCTCCTTACTCACGGAGGCTGTGGATGGCAAAAAGTTGAAACCATTTCAAAAAACATAACCAGGAATGAACAAATGAAAGCTGTGTTACAGATTTCTAAATACAAAGATCTCAGTACCTGACCCAGGCTTCAGCACGGGTGATCTCCTGCATGCCCACCTCCCACAGTGGCTCCACCAAAAAGAGTCTGTGCAGGTCACCCTGTGGACTGGCAACTTGATATTGGCTGATTTATCCAACCATCCTCACTCTATCTGATTGAGAAATAAATCCCTTTTCAGATTATTCTAAAAATTTACAAGATACAATCAAACCTGTCTTCTCTTCAAGTGGGGTGGTCACCTCTCAGGGAGAGCTCAACTGCCCTCAGTGCTAGGGTGCTAAAGGCACCCTGAAAAGGTGGTTCCTGCAACCAAAAGGCTTCCAGGAGTCAGCACAGGGAGGGAGTTTTCTATCAACAGACAGATTTCCTGCATCCCTTACCTGAAAAACAGCTGCTCTGGTATGCATGTTCCCCACTGGGACATGTGTTAGTGGTGAACAGGACAGTGCTGGGTAAAAGGTTGGATTTGATGATCTTGGGGATCTTTTACAACCTTAATGATTCTATGATTCAACTTGCTGGCAAAAGGTATAACTAAAAACTCTCTTATAAAGAAAGAAAGATGATAAAAGACAATTTTTAGCAGTACATAACAGTATCTCAAAGTTAAAATAATTTTTACTTAATGCAGGTGCCCCAGAAGACATAAAATTTACTTTGTTAGAGCAAGAAAACCTGTTTTTACAGTACTTTCTCAGCTAAACAGGCAGGACAGTGGGACAAGACAGGTATTTCTGTTCTAGTTCATCCCTCTGGTAGAAATAAATCACAGAGGTATGTGTGTGGTACAAGAAAGAATGCAGAACTGGAGACAGGTATTTCTGCAGTGCTTGTTCTAGGTAAAAATACACTGAAAAATATGTGAATCTAAGCACATGGGCAGCTACACGACTGCCCCAGCCGAATCTAACAGCAGAGGTCAGAAAATCAGCTTTCAAGACTGAACCAGTAAAAGAAAACACATCCACATAGTTCTCTGCCCAACCTCCTAAAAAACCTTACTGTACATTTTTGAGATGCATATTTTTGTGAAAACTCAACAGCCGAGAACATTTCCAAACTCTCTCTGGTGCTCAGCAAGTCCTGGCTCAACTGTTTAAACAGATGGTTCTATTTAATGGGAAATAGATGATAGCACCATTGCAGAAAGACGATTTTCAAGAAAACAAGGTACTGTTTGATGCTGTGAAAAGGATAACAAAAGCTCTTCTCACCCTGCCGCAAACCTGCTGCCTTGAAGGACTGATAAAAATTCCCCAAAATCAGGCAGAAACAGCCCAAGCATCAGCTTCTATGCCCATAAAACTATTAGATACTTGGTACAGAGTGTTACAACTGTTACTAACTTGCTAATATAAGGACAAATACGTTATTTAACACTTTCATACATCCTAGTTCAGGGAATCCTTATTAATTACCTTTCTTACCTAAAGAAATACTCATTGTTCACAACGCTCTTTTCCCTACTCCCTCCCTAAATCTATTTTAAAAATTCATGTCAAACTTCAAATGTGCTTTAAAATTATGAGCTGCTTTTTTTCCCCTGGAAAATAAACACATGCAAAAAGCTAAGCTCTACAGAACAAAGCAATGCACACAGTGAGAGGGAGGATGAGATTTCAGTTTTAAAGCTTTCAGAGCATTACTGTAACAAGCCATTTTAGAATTTAAGACAGGTGAGATGTTATCTCCATCCATTTTGAGTTGATTATTGATCTAGAAATTGTGAACGAAGTGTGTCTCTCTTGGCATACTGATAAATGAAGGGACCACTCAACAAAAATCTGCAATGCAAGAGAAGTGACAGTGAGTGCTAACACACTATTCCACAGGTGGGAAGAGGTTTCACTAAGCCTTCAACTTGCCTCACGTCTTCCTAGGGCATGCTCCAGACAGGAATGGTGTGAAAACTCATCCAAAGTTTCATTCCCCACTTCTTTCCAGCTTTTAAAGGTCCTTGCTATGGTATTTCTGACTGGGTATCTGTATTATGTTTCAACCACAACTTCTCTATTGTAACCAGCAAGCAGTTTACTCACAGCACACAGTTTGCAAGGTTTTGAGAACTGCAAAATCACAATGCTACTGGAACAGACTTAGTTACCGGCACGGCCTTCTCCATTAGATACTTGCCACTAAGTAAAGGTCTGTTGAGTGTATAAAGAGGTGGTAGATCTTCTATCTCTGCTATCCTCTGGTATACGGCTCTGGATAGATGATCCCCATGATATAAACTCCCCAAGATGATGCTAGAGAAGTAAATTGGCTCCACAAAGAGGCTAAGTAAGGCTCCTTGAATACCCAATACGTTCCACCTAAGAGGGAGGGAAAAACAAAACAAAACAAAAAACAAAAAAACACTTTCTTTTTAATGGAACAAGTAACATCTGCCAGACATAACAGCAGTTAATCACAATGGACCAGACTTTCAACCCTTCCTCATGACCAGCACATGACCATGGTAACATAAGCTGTGAAACCTGCCAGAATTTCAGAGATCACCTTAGGGGATACTCAGTGTAATCCTGAGTAAAATGACCTAAAACAGGAGCAGACTCTGTATCTTGTAACCCTGATAACATGTCTAGTGATGCATTTTCAAGCACTCTAATGCCAGAGATAGACAGGATCATTCAATGGGAGAAAGCCAAACCAGATTCTCCATCAGAAACAGCAGCTGATGCCTCCAGAAGACACCTGGCAGGGAGAAGAGCATCCTTCCCAGAGCACAAGGATTGTCTGCAAGACCTCCACACCTCACCATCACAGGGAAAGGCCTGTCCTTCAAACCCTAGCCCAACTGCCCACATCCTGCTGACAGAAATGACATGTGCACTGGCTTGCAATATCCATGGGCAGGGAGAAAACTGAATATGAAAACTGAAAATGTGCAAAGAATGCATATAGTCTTTGCTCCCTTTATCTGCTTCACAGATTCCAAACATAAATCCCTGTCTGAGCACTGTGATTTACACTGGATCAGGTCTGGTGGCAGGGATACAGAATGCCTAGGAGCAAAAGCCTGATTCTGATTTTTGTTTTTGTTTAGCTGTGTTCATTTGATAAAGTTTTGTCTGTCAGTCTCTCTGTAACTGTCACACAAAATACTTCTAAAACTTCAACATATCCTGCAGAGTATTTTCACTGCCTTGGTCTGAGGAATACGTGCAAAAAGCTTGGCACTATGAAAATAGCATATTTCAGTCTTGGAATCCCAGAATGGTTTGGCTTGGAAGGGACCCTAAACGTAATCTAGTTTCAACTCCTGCCATGGGCAGGGACACCTTCCACTATCCCAGGTTGCTCCAAGCTCTGTCCAACCTGGAGTTGGAGCCCAACTGCAACACCCAGACAAGCAGAAGGAAAAGTTTCCTTGGTGCTTGGACAAAACAGAAGAGCACATCAGAAGCTCTCGTGCTCCCATAGAATGGTTGTCCTTATTAAAAAGCCCATCCCATACCAGGTTGCAAGGTTCTCCTAGGAAAACAGGGAATTCAGATATTGCTAACAGTGTTTCTTGCAGCTTGTGCTGGGATGGCAGGGCTACACATCAGCATCATTTCAGGCTAGAAACTCCACACCACAACTGTTTCCCTGCTGCAAAAACTGAACTACACAGGCTGGCTTCAGGACTTGCAACATGCTTCTTTTTTTTATATAAAAATCTTATAACAAAGATTATAATCCAAGGAAACAATTTCTTTGCATATCTTTACAGAGGATGAAGATGGAGGCAATGTGCATTAATTTACTCACCTGTCATTAAAAAAGCTGGCCCTAATAAGTGAGTAAAAATACTTTATAAATAATAAAGTAATAATAAATAATTTTATAATATAATAAAGGAGGTGTATTTTACATGGAATAAAGCCAGATTTTTAATAAGACTGAAAATGCAATCACCAACCAAGTGTCAGAGTAAAGATATCAAGTGAAAATTGTTGCTTCCCAGGACCAATATGCCTTTCTGACTGCTACAGACACAGGTAATACTATGGAAGAAACATCTGGAAAGAATTCAAGACTGAGCATTGCAAACTGAGGTTTGCAGACAAGGCACATCACATTTTACATTACATGATCAGTGCTTGAGCGATGATAGACATTTTAAAATAGGCCATGGCACTCCTCTGGCAAGCCCTTACTTCCTAAATAAACCCTCTGCCAGACCCTTTTCCTTACTTCTGACTTCAGTATTTCCAGAGCTCATGTTTTGCTGCTTCCTCCCACACTTGGTGACCTTCTCTGGCACAGAAAATGAAAGTTGACATTTGTCTTGTGAACTTCTGATTAGAAGAGGAGGAGGAGTGAGGACAGCTGAGCAACGCTCTGCAAGGAAGACTGTATGAACTGGTATTACTGGGCACAGGCCTTGTTCTGCCGGGTTGTGCTGAATCCCCTTTGCCACTGCAGCACATGCTCATTCTGGGCTCAGAGCAATGGGCCTGTGCAAGGACAGGGGCTGCAGAAACTACTCATACAACCAAAGCTCTTAATCCTCATTAGGCAGGGTTAGGTGGTGGTTAGGTTTATAAAACCAGCTTTAAATTTCTTTGTTATAACAAAAGAACATATACTTCTCTACAGAAATGTGTTCTTGTATCAGAAACTGGTTATAGTGCAGAGATAAACATGAAACCCAAAAGAATCACATAATCACTAAAGCTGGAAAAGCCCCCTAAGATCATCAAGTCCAACCACTAACCCTGTTCAGCACCACCTTGTTCACCACTGTTCCCAGGTGCCACATCCACACACCTTTTGGACATTTCCCACCCACACTCCACCACTTCCCTGGGCAGCCTGTTCCAGTGCCTGGCCAAATTTTTCCCCAATATCCAACCTGAACCTCACCTGGCACAGCCTGAGGCCATTTCCTCTGGTCCTGTCCCTTGACACCTGGGAGAAGAAACCAACCCTCACCTAACTCTACCCTCCCATCAGGGGGTTGTGGAGAGAGAGAGGTCACCCCTGAGCCTCCTTTCCTTCAGGCTGAGCCCCCCCAGATCCCTCAGTTTCTTTGTATCAGATTGATGGTCGTGTTCTGCAGATCATAGCGGAGTGAAAGAAAGGACTGCATGGAGACTTTCTTCTTGCTCCTTTTTTATCCTGTACTTCCGTCAAATAGTATCTCACTTCCATTGGCACAACCTTTAAGAATATAAACTGAGAAGAAACCACCACCATACATCAATTTTCAAAAGGCCACAGGCATTGCCTCCAGAAGTGGCAAAACTGCCTTGTCCTCCAGTTTACAACAGAGATTGTCAGAACACACACCAACAACTGCTGCCAATCTAGCTCTAACCTCTACTGAAAGCACAATTTCTTTTAAAATGAAGGGGCCAAATGCTGTATTTTGCTACAAACCATGCGGTGCAGAGCAGAAAAAGCAAAATGTGCTACAGAAAACTTCAAGTCAGTGTTGTCTTTCCAGTGAAGCAATTAAGCAATGGATTTTTTTTCCTTCACATTAAAAATAGTATCTGAAAAGAATAACTGAAGTGACTTAAATCTAGCTTACAAACCCAAACTTGGGTGCTAAAGAATGAGCACAAGCAGAACACAGGAACACTGCCTCACATCAACAGATACTGAAATGCCTAAAGTAAGTCATGTAAAGCAGAGAGTTGCAGATTGGAAAGAACATCTAGGGAAACAGGCAGGGAAACACTTCCAATGTAAACCTCATTGGAAACACCTGAGATGCTTGTCTAAGCTAAGCAAAAAAATTTGTCTTATGACAGTATTTAAAATATTCTGAGCATTCTGGTTTTAAGTTACTACAAGAATTTTCTTTGATAACCTTCAAGAACTTTACCTTAAAGTGAAACTGATATTTAAAGAGCAAGCTCTTAGATTGGTATAAATAGCCACAGGATTTACATTCAAACTCCCAACGCTTAAACACAGGTGCCCTGATTTGAGGTGGGGTACAGCTAATGGTGATTTCTTCACTGTTGGAGTACAAGGACAGTGCTGGGAAATGCTCCTTCAAACCAGTACATCCCAACACCTTTACAGGCTCGACCCCAACCTTGGCCTGTGCAGATCAATGCACATGAGTTGTGTTCAACTCCTGACAAGTTACACAGAGGACACTCTCTGTGTACTGTGCTCACCTGAGGTCTTACAGATGAGCACCTCAGTGGGAAATCTGAATTTTATAAATTTATCTTAGTCACAAGTTTTCTTATTCTATATTCTCTACTGTAGATTCTGTTCTTAACAATCTGGAGAAAGGATGCACTTCCTCAACCTTTGCTGTTCTCAAGCACACTGCACTAAAAAAAGAGGGTGGAGAAACTACCAAGGAGTCCTCTCCTCCTTGCTGTGTTGTCACATTTGTGCTTTGGACCACCATCTGCTCAGGGGTATCTACACTGGATTCCTAAAAGGTCTGTGGAATTCTTCAAGAAATGCTGCCGATTTCACAGCTCTTGACACATGAGAAGGTAAGTAAAATTTAACTCTCGGCAACACTTTCACAGTGTGCTGGTAGCACCTCTTGCCAAAAATAAAACTGGTTACAAATATACGTGTCAGGTAAAAACTCCCCTCTGAACTTTCCGAACTCAAAAGGTACAGAAACTCTGTTATTCACATTATTTTAGAGAAAATACAGAATTGAGGGGGGCCTAACAGCAGTAAGTCATAAAACTTGATGTTAATATCAAACATCTTAGTTACTAATTTTTATGCAGAGAGCAGTATGGGGCAGGGGAGTCACTATGTGTGACCCACAATGGTGTCCACATGGAACTGCTGTCAAAATTCATCTCAGGAAAACAAGAGTCTCCTGCAACTACTCAAACAAGGCGAAACCTGACAAGTGTTTACATTTCAAAGAGCTTCTTGTATCAATATTATTCATAAACAACAATTACAATGAAGAAATGAAAATTATTTAGTTAGCACTTTGTTTATCACAAGTTTTTACTTGCAACTGATGGCAAGTGAGAGAAGGTGTCACTGTGGAAGATGTAGGACTATCCCAGAAAGCACTTTTCCTTCTGGCATGCAGAAGGCGTAACTTCAAACCCGATTTCTCCATGTTTCCCTAAGAGATTAAGTCTCTATGGCCACTCCTCTTCAAGAGCCATGGTTGTAAACAGGCAGCAGGATCTTTACAAGGAGTGAGAGCTTCTTTAAAATCAAGTGGCTGGCTCAGCAACCCACACTGTAAATCATAAAGCAGGAAGTCTCTGGTCTTTGACAGCAGCCCTTCTCACGAACACCATTTTAGATTTACAATTACAGACATGAAAAAGTGTCTCCCCTTGTAGCTGCACCGAGGCAGGCAACCACACAGCTCTGACTTGTCCCAGCTTTTCTGGCATTGCCTGGATTTGCTGCCTGTATGTTGTCAGAGACTGAAATGTTACAGTTTATGACTTAAAACATCTTCATGAAGAACCTTTGCCTATTATATCAAAACTGTATTACAAAAGCTGCAGAGAAGACCACTACACCCTGAATAGACCTGACTGATGCCCTGCATCACTCGCTGATGAAGATAAGATAAAGCAACAGCTCAGGGCTGGGGACATTCACAGAGCACAAGCTGGACACCTCAGGAGTGGAGACCACAGCCCCAGGGCTCTCAGCTGCCAGGCTCAAAGAGACCCTCACACCAAAGGGTGGGGGGAGAAAGGTGTTGGGTGTGTGGTGGAAAACCTCTGGTCAGGGGCGGTGAACGCCCATCCTCCGCTGTGCAGAGCAGCTCAGCCGTGGGGCCCTCCACCCCGGGAAAAGCCGGATGCACGTCAAGGACAGAGGGGTGACATGGCCCATCAAAGGCCCCCCCAAAGGGGTCCCCAGACCCTGCACCAGAGCACCGGAGATGATGCAGCAGATCCACAGCGTTGCAAGGGACGGTGTCAGATTGGCCCCTGCAAGGGAGGCACGTGGGCGTTCCCACCTGCCCAAAACCTGTATTCATCCACTGCATTCTACACCTTCCAGCACAGCCACGGTGGCAGCAGGGGACCCTCACCAAGACCAGATGGAGGGGAGCAACGAGACGTCATTGGGAGCCTCAGACGGGTGATGTGCTTCCACCTAACCCCAGTCACTCTCTCCCTGTTTCCCCACACACACTTCTTCCTCAATTTCTTTCTTTCCTCTTTCTTCCTCTTTGCCTCTTCTACTATTAAATAGAATATATCAATTTTTTGGTACTAAAGTCTAACCTCATTTGGTTTTAATCACTTTTTTTGGGTATATTTTGAACCCTCGAAGTTCTTTCTGTTTTATACAGAGACTTTATTTTCTTTGCTCTTCTGGATTTAAACTGGATCATAACATACATGAGCCTAGTTGGAGAGGTTCCATAATGGTACACCTTGGATAGTTGTTTCTCACCACCTCCCCTCAGGTATTTTACATAAGTGCCACACAGCCACCATGCATCAGAGTGGCCACTGCAATTCACATCAGCCACTGTCACTGGGTTAAGAACTGGTGAGAATAAATGCTCTCTTTTTGGGGAAAAATAGAGGAAGACTGAGTTACAAATGTCCATTTGGATTTCCCACTCCGAATAAGCACAAAACAAGGCCAGTCGATAGGCATGTGATGTTCTTTCACACAAAAGTTTATCAGAAAAATATTTTCTCTACTTTAAAGTAGAAGAGCACCAATGACTTCCCTTTTAACAACTCAACCTAGAAAGTTTTTCTCAGTTCCTAGAGCTTTTCTACCAGAGAAACCATGTGAAAAGGAATTTTGTGCTTCTCAGCAGGACATTAGCCGTTAACGGGAATGTTTAATGAGAAGGTAAGTAATTATTTGAAACAAAAAACATGGGCAGAAAAACACATCAAAAGGAGAATGACAAAAATCAACGTTGTGAAGTATCATGGCACCAGGTGAGGATACATTTAAAACAAATGCATATATATTAATGTTAACTCTAGTCAGAAAACACTCTAACACCTTACTGCAGGGCCACCAAGCTCTAATGCACCAGGACAATACTGTTTTAATGCTTCCAACCCAAGTGGGATTACACTCATGGCCCTCCCACATTTCTCACAACCCTTCTTGGATGTTCCTACCAGGTCTAGGAGGGTGCTGGGCAGCACACTGCAGCAAAGCACTCAAAGGCTAGAAACAGCAACTTGGATTATACAGATAATCCACACAGATGAGGCACTTCAGATACAAGTGGTTTGATACAAGTGCAATCCCACACCCCAGATTTATCCACATCTTTCCCAGGCTGTGACTGCGAACCTTTGGGAAAGCTCAGTGGAAATTCCCAGGTCTGAGGCATACTGGAGGACTGATTGCTGGACACTATGGATCAAGGCATTCTTTCAAATGTAAATGGACAAAACACGTCAGGGCAATGTCAAAAAAAAAAAAAAACAAGATGAAAATTTGGGCCTCCTTACCCGTCATACAGTCTTTGTTCTGTGTCAAGGGGTTCTATTTGCTTCCTTCACTGGCACAAACAAAATTATTCCCATTAGCCCCAAGGAGAGGTGACAGCTAGCTACGGAAGCGAGAGATGGATTCTGTTCTGCATCACACAAAATCAACAAAAGAGTCAAATGTGTTCTAGCTCAACAATTGGCTTTTTCTTTAATATATTTGCAATGACAATGTCATAAAAGAATGTGGCATGAATTCCAAGTCAGTTGGCTGGGAGAAGGCCCTGGCATGAAACTGGGAAATTTATTTGGTGAATTTTACTGAAAATATTATAAAAGAAGCTGAAATGTCATTTTTGTAGAATTACCTTTCCCCAGCTGCCTGTCCTAGCTTCTGAAAGGCTATATTAATTTATGCTAGGGGTATTTAAACTAAAATAAAATGTTTTCCATCAGTAGAGATGCTGATTACTTGAGACAAGACTAAAGAAACAAAGCCATTATATAACTTTCCTCCTCTATTTTTCATCTGGCATATGCAGTTCACAAGAATAGCTCCAATTTAATATCCTTAATAAACTTTGAATCAGGCTAACAGTGACTTAAGAAAACAGCAGAGCTGTTTTAATTAAAACATATTTAACATACATATCATTAAAAAATACTAAAGTAACATTAGATGAAAATCTTGGCATTTCTCATCTACTTTTCAAGAGCACAAAGGCTGCAAACACGCAGACTCATTTAAAAAAATTATGATGTTGCAACTCACCCACACTTCCAATGCTTGTTAAAGGATAGTACTGCTAAATATTTTTTGTCCATTTACGATTTTGAAAACAAACAACAATCTTTCAGTCTTTGCCAAAAAGGACAACAAAGAAGGAATTGGATGAAATATAAATTAAAATACTGTTCTGGAAACAAAATATTTAATTACAATAAAATACTTAAACTATAATTAAAATTCTAGAGTTAAAAACTAGAAGTGCCCGTCCATTAGGATTTTTTTACCAGGGACACTTTCCACCATACAAAATAATAAAAATCTAAACTATGCATGGAAAACATAGGTATCTTTGATATCATGGAATGGTTTGGGTTGGAAGGTACTTTAAAGCTTGTCCTGTTCCAACCCCCTGCCATGGGCAGGGACACTTTCACTAGACCAGGTTGCTCCAAGCCCCATCCAACCTGACTTTGAACATTTCTAACAATGGGGCAAGGATGTATATCACCAGAGGAAGTTATCCAAATACAGGTAATGTAATAGAGTTATGTACCGTTTTCCTAATGCTATACTACTTTAGGGGAAAAAAAAATCTACAACATTCCTCTGCTATTCCCCAGTGATAGAAATACAAAACAAAGCTCTCATGATTAGATGTGGCTGGAATGACACAGAATGACTCCACCTTGCCTCTGAAGCCAGCACAGCGTCTGACACCAATTGCAAGTGAAGAATCAGAGCTTTATCTCAGGGGTGACAGCCACCCTCACACTATGTCAAAGCAGTGAGATAAGCCCATCAATTCCCTGCACATTCATTATGGGTACCATGCACCCCTCCTTTCTTGTAGGAATCACAGGATGGTTTTGGGTTGGAAGGGACCTTAAAGATTCTTATTCCACCCCTCTTCCACTATCCCAGGTTGCTCCAAGCTCCATTCTATCTTGACCTTGAACACTTCCAGGGATCCAGGGGCAGCCACAGCTTCTCTGGGCAACCTGTGCCAGGGCCTCACCACCCTCATAGGGAAGAATTTCTTTCCAATATCCCATCTAACCCAGCCCTGCTTCAGCTTAAGGCCATTCCCCCTTGTCCTATGCCCTCCTTCAGCAGTAACATCAATAGCAACAAAACCAATCGTTCAGCATCTCACCTGGCTATCTTGTCACTGCAGGACATGGTCAACAGCCTCTCTCCTTGCAATACCCCATCCCACGTCTGGATTGTGGTAGTGGAGCGCACAGGGATGGTCCCTTCCCCAGACTCAATTTTTGTCCGTAGCTGTCCTCTGGCTTTGCGGTTTGGATGTCTGTCCCCTTGGTCTGAAGGACAAAAAACACTGACAATCAGCTGAGGAACATTCTCAAAGGGTTTTACATTAGAATCAGAATAAGAAAGACTGATTTGAGGTATTTGCTTGCAGTTACTGCTGGCTTGGCGTCACAGCTCCTACTGCTCTTGGCAATTTAGCTACAGCGTCAGACATCTCTCACAAATACTGCCTTCCAAAATACACTTGCAGTTAAACCAAGCTTTCACCAAAGGAGCAGTAGGAAGCAGGCAGCTCTTGAGCTCTTAACTCTGTGTGTTACAGAGTTAAAATGAAGTTAATGGGCAGACTGTGGAAGCGGCAGGCAGAGAACTGCTGTTAAAGGATGGAAACGAGGAAAGGGGATGGTTAGTTCTGTAGGAATACTTGCTGACTCACTGGCTTATCTCAGTTAGCATCAGCCTCTTCAAGACCACAGGGCTCATCACTCTATACTGAACTTCTACCACAGAGGAAGAACAGCTCAGATTTTTTTTTGAAGAGATCTTTGTCTAACACACCTCTATGCTAAAAGGAAAGAAGACACCTAAATTTTAACCTTGCTGCTTGAACACGCCCCAAGAACAATTTAAGCTCCCTTGGGTGGAAGAGGACTGCTGTCATACCCTCTTGAGCTGCTTCATGGGGTGAGAAAATCCGAGCATCACCACAAGGAGACGTGCTGATATAGAGATGGAACTGCACATTCTCCTTCAGCTTAAACCCGCCTTGCTCCGATCTGATAAAAATGGATTTTTGCTGATCTTCTTTATTGCTGAAACAGAGAAGAAAGCTAGAGTCAAATTTCACATTAACATGGAAATAGGCATAGGCTGGGCAGACTTGCATTAAAAACAAACACAGGATGGCTGAAAATTCTGTAATATAAATCAAACAGTTATGACAATTAATAAAATTAAAGGGCCATCGAGACAGGAAACAAAGAGCCTGTGGCAACCCCAGATATCAAGAGCTTTCAGGCACTTAAATGAAACATCAGCAACCTTTAGCCCACTCTGTATTATTTTGACTTATATGTTTACAGTTTACAAAATGATTGCCAATTATTTTCTCTGTCCTCCACTCTCACGACTGACACCTCACTAAATAAATATTTTGTACAACTCAAACTTGAGGGCAAAGGGCACAAGTTCTAAATTCAACATCCTAATGTAACGGGACAAGTGTTTTACAGTGAAATAATGAAGACAGATGTTTTCCATAGACATATTTTCAGCTCTGTAGGATCAGCTCATAATCTTTTTCCCTCCAGCTTACCTTAGGTAAAGCTCAAGTTGTGTGTATAGAAATTTCAGCAGACACCGTCGAGCTATAATTTCTGCATGGCAATCATTTAATGCAAGACCACGATCACTCATGTATTCACCATTGATGCATTTTGTTCCTGTAGAAACACTTATTACCAGGGCGTCTTTCACATCTGTACCTGCAAAACAAAATTTCAGGAAGGAGATGCAATTAACATCACAAATAATGCACTGAGAGATCTTCTTGCAGAACCCAAACAAGGCTCTTTTTTTTTCGTTGTTTGCTTCTTTTTAAAAAAGTAATGTTTTTTCTTCTGATAATTTATTTAAAACAAAAACTTCACTCAGCCACACCTCCCTGCACCAGCACTCTCTGTGGTTCTTATGAGAACTATTCTCTTCATGTTGGAGTTCCGACAAGTTAAAAATTGAAAACCTGCAGGTAAAAAGTGCTGCTTCAAGAAGAATTATTAAAGCCCAAGATCCAAAGTGCTTTTTTTCCTGAGATTCAGGCAACCAGCAACTTTCAGCATGTACCTTCTGGCCACCTATGCAGATATGCACAGCCACTTTAGAAATCTGAAAGGCACTGGTTTATTAAAGCAGCAACACATCATAGAAGGGTATAGAGCCAATAGCAGGAAAGGTAAGACTAGGGAAAAAAGAAATGTAAATGCTTAAATCACTGTAAAGATTACCAGTATAATGTGTAGCTCTTGGTATTAAACCATCCCATGCAATAGAATTTTAAAAATATGTTGGGTGGGTATTTTCTATACACAGAACTGCCTTTACCACTCAAAAAACCCAGGTGAATGAAGGACTACGAAAGACAGATCAAAATGCCACTTAGCAAAACACTCAGGGGTAAAAAAAGCCCAACAAATTAAAATGAACCTGAGCCCAGCTGGGCCCTCCCTCCCACAGGGCTAGAGGAGAAGCAACGAGCTGCAACACAAGGCTATGCAATGGGGTAATTTAATTCCAGGTGTTCCCCAGATATGTATTCATGGCAAGATATTTTCTAATTCTGTGCAAAGCTGTTTCTTCAGTTAATAAAAACGTATTCACGTGTTAGTTAATTCTTTGGCACATTACTCTTCTTGGAATTGCACATACAGGGCTGTAAATAGCGTAAAAACCTGTTAAATATCACAAAATAAAATAAACAAAACTACAGCATGTTCCTCTTGTATTTGGGGCTAAAACAGTGTTATTACCAGATGGAGGTCTGGCTGTTGCTCAGCAGTGCTTGAAGAGCCTCAAGGCTTCCCAAACCTGCCAAGGGCCTATGTGAGTGGGAGGGCAAGAGACCAGCAGGGGACTCAGCTGGGACAGCCTCAAAATGAGCATTCCACCAAGGGTTCATATGGATTGAAGACCAAGATAAACCTTAACACTCAGCAGCAGCGTGGTCATAGATTAGTTTAGGGCAGAACTTCACGGTTTTGGGTGATTTGGACAAGCAGAGATCTCGTGCCAGCACCCAGAGAACCATGACACCACTGCTGACACGTGCACACCACTGCCATCTGCCAAAACATAAACTCTTTCTTCAGATATTTTTACTAAAATTACTCACATAAAGCACTAAGAATAAAACATGCCCAAACCAGAAATACCATCTGCATGGCCAATGGGGGATTTTATTTATTTTCCCAAAGTATCATTATTAACTTTAAAACCTACATTTTGTGAGCTACTCAGATGTCTCAATCAGGTAAAGGACAGGAATTCTGTGGAAACAGAAGTATTTACAGGTCTAATTTTCCTGTAAGTACCTGAGATTTAATTACTATATTTAGTCCACCTTAAAGACTAAAAAGTAAAAATATATTTCAATACTGGTTGACTGAAAAATGTTAGTTTACTAGATGCAAACAGAGCTCTCACATTTAAGCATTCAAAATACTATTTTTTTAAAATTTACCTGTTGTCATGACAATTCCAGCAAGGACTTTTCGACGTGCATGTGGAGATGCGAAATTTTCTGTCAGATCACTGAATTTATCTACAACCAAGCGTGCAACAGCATCAGCTAAAACCTGTAAGACCACACAGAAATGCACATTAAAAAATTTTTTTAAAATATTTTAAAATTACAGGAGCATTAAGTTATAAAGATTTACACTTTTAAATGACTGGACAAAGCAAATGAAGAGAGTTTTTATTGTTCACTTTAAAAATTGACATTGAGGCATCACTTGCAAGTGGAAGTAGAGGTATGAGTGCTCCATGTCTACTAAAACAAGGTCAAACAGCCCTAAGCCAAGCATCGAAGTATCTAATGCCCATGATCCTGATGAATGTTTGAGGCTTGGGAAAACAACTGGATAGACAGATAAGTCTATAGTCTTATGCTCAAACCTCAAAACACATCATTTCAGTATCCTCAAGATTGAGCCAGACAAGAAGATTGAAGTAAAAATCCATGCCTCTCAGATGAACCTTTAATAACAATCTAATTCCTTATCTAACTATTATATAAATAAGGGCAACTTTGTTTTCAACACTATTTTAACGCTTCCTATGTCTTATTTTTACAAGACCTATACAAAGTTAGGAATAGAAAATATCAGTGTATAACCTCAAATAGGCTATCTCAAAATTAGGAAATATTTCCGTCTTTTAGGAAAACTTGAACAGTCACTTTAAGTCAGGCTGTAAGTGGGGCTAACTTCTAAAATGAAGGAAAACTTTGAAATACTAGTCCTGCTCCTGTTGACAGACAACCCAGTGCTGCAGTTCAGCACTGCAGCTAATCTCACCTGCTGTTTTCAAGGCAGCTGGGACTGTAACTGCTAAAAAAGATGAATCAAGACCAAATTCTTGAATTTTCACCTGAAAAGAAACTGAAGCCAAGGCAACCATGTGTTGACAACCAGCAGTATCTGAGATGTTCTAGGTGTGCACACCTGGTCCACAGCTTCACATGCCACAAAGACATAGGTACAGGTGTCACACCCACCAGTGCCATACAGATGTTGAATGAGGCATTGAAACAGAGGAGCTGTGGCTGTCCCATCCCTGGAAGTGTTCTAGGCCAGGCTGGACAGGGCTTGGAGCAACACGGTCTGGTGGAAAATGTCCCTGCCCATGGCAGGGGTGGGACTGGAGGAACTTTAAGGTCCTTTCCAACCCAAACCATTCTATGATACAGATGTGTTAGATGCCCAAGGGAAAAAGAAGGAAGAAAAAAGATAGAAAAAAAGAAAAGAAAAAGGTTTGAGGACCACCAGCCCCATTCACCCCCATTTCCTTAAGAAGGCTCATGAGAACCACCAGCCTAGAAATGACGTGGACATGCTCTCAATGTTAACTTCCTTTTGGAAAAGATTTAGCAGCCAAGGAAGAAATAACTAAAGCTTGGGTGTCATGATTACAGAGCTAGGCAGCTCTCACCAGAGCCTGACAAAAAACAGTGACCAGCAGTCAGGTCCCAGCTGCACCAGCCTCATCCATGTTTTGCAATCGCTCAGCTTGTGGAATCAGAAGACTCTTGATATTGCAAACACCAATTTTGTTGATACTTTTGAATGGACTGCAACACAGAAACTCCATATATTTTTCAGGAACACAGTTTGGCTCAGAGGCTATGAACATGTCTGGTCAGGCACTGATTTTCAAACACGGTCTTTTTGTTGCTAGACCCAAAATTGGGTTACAGTCCATGTTCTGCCAGCACCCCAATCACACAGCACTAAATCTGCATTTAATTGCCCTGGTACTTACCTAATGCAGAAAGCTGAACTTTAAGGTAAATACACAGAAGTAAAAGCAAATAATTGAGTGCTTTTGAATCACCAAGGTCTTAGAAATGGAAAATTAATATACAAAAGGCTTAATTTATTAACCTCCCTGCAGCCATGCGGGCAGATCACTGTATAGCCAAGGTACATTGTCCCCATTCCAGTGTTTTATCCCTAGCCTCTCTGCACAGTTACAGATATTGCTTCCCAGTTGCAAGTTTTATGCTCTCATTTCTGTAATCCATGTATTTTCTGCTCTACCCTACACTATGATGCGCTGGTCAAAAAAAATTCATGGTAAAAAATGGTAAAATCATGCTGAATGACATTGTGATGGAATACAGATACTACAGAACCAAACTATTCCAGACAGGGATGGACCTGATCCACAAAGAGAATATATGCTTCAGGTCACTTCCAACCCAAACTATGCTATGATTCTATGCTTAATAGAGGCTTCAAACCTGCTAGAAAAGGCTTGGCATCCAGGGAATAAACAATGTGATTCACCTTTCCTCAAAAAAAAAAAAAANACTGGTTCCTGGGGGAGTCTCCCCCAACATTGGGAACTGAAACTGCCAGGTGTTTCTGGGAAGAAATCCATTGCCACCTTGACCACTAATGCCACTGACAAAAGGCTCCCTGAACAGCAGCTGGGTAGGAAGCCTGCATACAGGCTGGATCCATGAGCTTTTTCCAAAAGGATCCTTTTTTCCACATAACAAGCAAAGCAGAGGAAACTGTGGTGTTGGTAAACAAACCCACACGCAGTGAGTTCCTCCAGGAAGATGGAACCTGGCACAGCAGAACAGGATGGAGCTGCACCTCACAGAGCCTGGAACTAAGCTGCAGGCAAGGAATCCTAAAAACGCTTGGATGAACTTGGAGCCAGACACTGGGGAGGACTCATAAGAAGGACTAAGCAGAACTCAAGCGAGACAAAATGACCCTTGGAGATGCAAACAATCCAGGATGAACTGGAGAGGAGGAAAAAAAAAATCAGTTCCAGAAAACAGGCAGATATATTAAAGGTTTGTTATTTCTATTTGATACACAAATTGCGTGACAACAGCTGGGCAGTGAGGAGTAAACACTGTTAAATGCCTACAGATGTAGTCACTAAGATTTTGGTCTTTTATGAGAATATTGCCCCAAAAATTTAGAAGAATTATCCCTCTCTCCCAGGCAGCCTATTACATCGACATAGGTAAGAGCATGGAAGAGAAGGGAATAAGGCGGTGCTGGGAACAAGACTTATTGGCCAGAAATTATGTCCTTGCTGTTCCCAGCTCAAAACCAAGGACTTGAAGCTGTTTCCACAACAAGCCCAGGCCACTGACTGGCCTGAGTAGGGATCTTTCAAATCTCATTCTGACTCCACTGCCTTTCATATAAATGAATATTAATTGGAGCAGAAATTGAACTCATGTCTCACCCTCCCCGTGAATGCTTTGACACACAGTTTCTCTACCCCCGCTCCTGCATTAAATCATTTTTCCAAGTTGAGTAATTCAAAAAAGGAAAGACCTAAAATAGCTGACAGTTGGCTCAGTAAGGCATGTGAGCTCCAAGTTATTTTGGGTGCGTTGTTCCTTTCTCTGATTAAGTCACAGTGAATCCACTCCTTTTCTACACACACAGACTAGTTTTGGTTAAATACAGATGTTGCAGCAATGTTGTAGCAGAACCACCCTGACCATTCACACTTGAAAATATTCTGGAGCTGATGAAGCTCAGGTCAATCTGGAGCTGAAGGAAGACATTGGCAGGCCATGGAGAACAGTGGGAAAGGCAGCAGCAATAGCTCACAGATCTCACAGGAACTGACCCAAAATGTCTCAGTCCTCTGTGCTGTCCTTGGATCTCCAGGGATCCTTCTCAAGCAGAAGTGCTCTCCCTTGGTTTGCTTTGGTTGTTTTTCTTTTCTTCACAGTTTACAGCTTATGTGAACTTCCCACTGCAGGTGAAATCAAGGTCAACCAGGTCCTCCCCTTTAACAGTGATCAGCACACACAATTCAGAGAACTTTCCTGTATTGATTTAAAGAAACTTCTGCCTGGTTGTAGTCTTTCACTGCTTATGCTGATGTTTCTTATACGTTTCTTCCAATTCCACAGCAAGTATTCTAGCATATAATTCATTATCTTCAAGATATGAATAAATATATTCAATATTATCTTTTTCCCAAGTTTGAATAAATTGCATTCTTATTCTCCTGTATACACTAAGCAGTCCATTGCAATGAACTTCCTAGAACTCCCCAGTACCTCTCCAGAAGCAGCTTTCCCAAATCTCCAATCATGTTCATAATTATTTGCATATCTTTTCTATATTTGAATAATTTTTATAGTTCCCCTTGCCCCAGGTGGAACCAGGACTAATAAAGCATTTCAAGTACAAGTAACCATTCAGTACTGGTTCTCACCCCATTTTTCCTGCTTAACATTTTGTTTCAATGTCTGTCCACAACAACAGAAAGGATAAATTGAATTAGGTGAATAATTAAAAATACTCTCTCTAGTGATGTTTTTCAAGCTGATTTCATTTGCAGTTACACTGCTTATTTGTGTAGCTCAATTTGCTTTCTCTCACAACAGTCCAGCTTTCTAATCTAAATAACTGTATTTAAACTTCAGTGTGTACAATTTCAATTTCCACCTCTCTGCACACCTTGACTAATCAGTTATCTTGTTAAGTAAACAGTTTGAGGAAATAACATTAAGAAAACCTCCATATCAGCTTTCTAACAGAAGCCATTAGTGGCCTGAAGAGGTGATACCTCCAACCAGCAGGATCCCACTGTCTAATGGAAAACTTTTCCCTCCGTGACGCCAGCAACCCAGACTGCTGAGTGTTTGGAGCATGTACTTGGGAATTAGTGCTACCAGTATGTTCTTTTCTCAGCTTTACTCCTGTGGCAGGACATCCCCCTGCCCCCCGGCTCTGTGTATCACAGCTGGTGCATAAAGAGATAACCATGGGTGGAAAAGCCCACCAGCAGTTTATCTCTGGCGCCAGAAGATGATTTACACCTAGCTAAGAATTAACATCTTAGTCTGGCGAGCCAGTGGGGGAGAGATAAGAGATACTTCTGACTTTGAGAGTCACCGTTTAACAACTATAAAAGATACACGAGTTATGACTGAGGCAGAAGCCTCTTACATCCCAAAAATGTCGGAGACTTCTCCCCGAGGCTTGGACGCAGGCTTCGCGGTTACTTCCCCAGGGGATTGAGTGAAAGGATCTCGATGTGTGCGTGCCACTAACATTTGGATGGTAAGAAACATTGAATCCTAGGTTTATACTATTTCTTTGCTAGCTGAAAATGAAAAGGCACCAGTATCGTGCACTGTATGTCAATCTACTAGTAGTATTTCTTTTGTTTNCTGGGCAAAGACAGGAGCTGAACTTATATCAAAATCCATTCGTGACAACTCCACAGCATTTGGTACTGGCCTGAGAACTTCTTTTAGGGACAGCACCATGCCATCTTTGACAGAGCTGTAAGATCCCTCCAGAGAAGGCCACCAAGATGTTCCAAGAGCTGGAGCCCCTCTGCTCTGGAGACAGGCTGGGAGAGCTGGGGTGTTCAGCCTGGAGAAGAGAAGGATCCAGGGAGACATTAGAGGCTCTTCCAGTGCCTGAAGGGGCTCCAGAAGTGCTGGAGAGGGACTTCAGGCAAGGGCCTGGAGTGAGGAGAAGGGGGAATGGCTTCCTACTGACAGAGGGCAACATTAGATGGGATATTGGGAAGAAATTCTTCCTTGTGAGAGGGTAGTGAAGTCATGGCACTGAGAAGCTGTGGCTGCCCCATCCCTGGAAGTGTTCAAGGGCAGGTTGGACAGGGCTTGGAGCACCTGGAATAGTGGAAGGTGTCTGTGCCCATGGCAGGGTGTGGGAATAAGATAATCTTTAAGGTTTCTGCCAACCCAAACCATTCTGTGATTCTATGATTTTTTGATCAGTTCCCAAAGCAGAGCTAACCATAAAAATACTTTGGTTTGGAGAGGTAAGTCCCTCTAATGCCAAGTGTAACAACCTGTTCAATCCCAACACACCCACTGCCAAGGTGATAAATGCACAACTGCTGAGTTTTTCAGTGGCACATTTTTACCCACTTGGAGACACATGTTGAGTGTGTTCCTGAGTTTAACTCACTTTCCCAGCACAGAGATGTTCCTCACTGCAGGGAACCTTCCTTCATCCCTGACAACAGGCCAAGCTGTGGGAAAGCAGACAAGCTTGCACTGAAGAACTGAACCACAGGAACACATCGGTAAGCCCCTGTACAGACCATAATAAGAATGGTACCAATATATATAACCAATATATATACCCAATAAGGTTATTCTCACACCCATTTTACAGCAATCACTTTTTGATTGCAGCAACCCTTCTGTACTCTTCGATACTTTGCACATGTGTTTCTGCATTTAACATTCTCTGGGGCACCTGCAGCTCTCAAGAGATCTGGTGGGGTCACAGACAGACATTTCGGCCATACTCACAACCACCACTGTCACAGGGATCATCTCTCAACTTCATTCTTCTCACCACAAATGAGGTACAGGGAGGTTTGGACCTGCCACCCAGGCAGTCAATTCCAACATCTTCACTGGCACAACCACGCTGTACATCTTTTATTTCCTCTAAGCATTTGGTATTTGAAATTTTCCTCCCCTTGCATATTTCCGGCTTTCATTTTTTCCAACCTGATCAACATTTTATTTGATCCACAGGTTATGTCAAATCCTATCCTCATTTCACCCACTTTAGGATTATCTCTGGATTTAACAGTCTTTTACATAGTTATCACTGTCTAAAAAAATTAAACAACTCACAGACTTAAAAAAAAAGAAAGATAAATAAAGCAGGACCTGAAAACACCACAAATGCTTAAATCATTAAATACATACCAGACCAAAATCACTAATATGTAAAAGACCTAATGTAATTCCAGTAACAGCTAATTATAATTCAAAGCAAAGCAACACAATGAAGTGCTTGATGACATCCTGCTGACAATCTGATCAAAAGCCCCTGAATAAAAAAATTACTTGAAATTTGGTCTAAATGAGGCAGCACCCATGTAAGATCTTTCCCAGCTCAGCTTGGGTTTTTCACACTTCCCTCTTCCAGTACCAGTTTTCACCATTTTATTGATGCAAGAACTAATAGCACATGAATTACTGGCAGTGAAATTTTTTTGGTGTCTGAGGTCAAATCTACTTTTACAAGCAGAGAATGCAGTCTGAAATCACTGAATCTGCTGAAGAAATTGTAACTACCCAAAACAGCATGATCCTGGATTTGAAAATGAAGGAAACATTTATCAGTAACACAATAATTGTACAACATTAAAATGAAACTATATAGGAAGCTCTAAAATATGCATATTGTCCATGTATTTTACAAAAACAACATACTTAAAATAGTCGTAACATCTACCTATACTCTTTGACCCCACATTATTGAATCAGAATAGTATGTTAGAATTTTAATAAAACCTAGAACAATGGCTTTGAGATAGAAAAGGTCAAAGCCTTGAAATTCTCAAACGGAAATTTGCAAATGAATTCACAGGCAAATATTTTAATTTAGATGGGCATATAATATCATTAAAAGGACCCAAGCAACACAGTAGAAAGACAGTAGTCAAACAATTATTAGTGTAGTTTGACTGGGAAGAAACAAACAAGAAAAGAGGGGAGAATTTTTCTGCATTAAAAAAACTTCAAAATTACTCCATTCTAGTGACTTTAAATTTCCAGTCTGTGTCCAGTATGTTTGATACCTTCCCTAGTTCATTAACTATTTGATTCAAATTATTTCTCAGCCAGATTTACTTGCTTAAGTAACTTCCATGTGCCTATTAATTCATTTGCCTGGAGCACAACCCTTCAGATGACAGCAATTTAACCACACATCTTGGATACATGCACAACAGAATGTGTTTACACCCTGGAAATCAGTGGCAATTCCTTCAGCCTCACTTAATCTGACCTTGACTTCCAACAAGTTCTGTTTGCAGGAGAGAGTGATTTTCTTCTCTGCTAAAAATTGTTGTATCAAATACTAACTTCTCTTAAAGCAGCAATTCTCACTTGAACTCCATCTAAGTCTTGCTGCCTGAGATAAACAAGATGTGATTCAATCTTTCCCCAGCACAAACCATAATTCAAACTGGCACTGGTGCTCTTTTATGCAACATGATCAAGGCTGAAAACATCAGAAACAAAGCCTCTTCTCTGTGCAAGAGAATACAAATTGTCAGAAGCTATAACTGAATAAATCACCTAATACATATATACATACACATATATATATGTTTTATATATATATTTATATTTTTATATGTATATACACACACACACACATATCTACAGAAGCAGAAACGCTGTGCAAACTGGTTCAATATACGCGACTTGACTCCTCTTGGTCATTACCCAAAGCCATCCACAACTCCCAAAGTGTTTCTCACCTGTGGCAAGTGTAACTGGAGCCCCTCGCTGGGAATGGGCTGGCGAGATGGAGTCTGGTCCAGCTGCATGTTAAACAGGGATGCCAGGGCTGACTGAGCAGCCCGAGCTTTTGCCAGCTTTTTATTCCTTCCCGAGCCTTCGAAAGTCTGACCGTCCACTGCCACAGCCATGACAAAGTTTTTGGCGTGGCTCTCTCCGCTCTCCGAGAGGAACTCGTACTTCAGCCCCGGACGCAGCTCATTGAGGATCATAACGGGGTTCTTCCCGCTGGCCATGGGGTAGGGTGAGGGTGGGGGGAGAGGCGACTGGGAAAGGCTGCTGGCTACGGCAGACGATGGCAATCCATAGTCCCCGCTGGAGCCAAAGGACCCATCCCCGTTGGACCCCAGATAAAAGGAAGTGTCGGAAGGGACTGGCGTCTCAAATCCGTTGAAAAGGGTGTCAGGGAAATCTGCTTGGTCAGATGTGAAGTCCGTGTTGACTGACAGAGTCCTGCCCATGGCCAGGTGGGCTTCCGAGGCGTTTGGAAACTGGACGAAGGAGCGCAGAGCCTTCTCAGCAGCATGAAGCTTGGCTTTCTTTTTTGTCGGGCCAGACCCCTCAAACACCTGCCCATTGACTTCCACTGCCATCACGAACATGGGGGCATGGACTGGCCCCGTCTGGGAGAGGAGTTTGTATTGTAAACCAGGTTTAATCTCATTAAGCTGCATCAGGGCATTCTTTGGCAGAACAGGGCCAGGCGTTTTCTTCCTCTTCTTGGGGCGAAATTTGGAATGGCCATTGTTGCCCTCCTCCAAAGGTCTCTTCCTGCTGCTGCTGCCACCGCCGTTGGAGAGCAGGGTCCCCTCCCCGGCCCCCTGCCCGGCGCTGTCCTTGGGGGGAACGTTGTCCACATTGCGGTTTTCTTTAATGTCGGTGCTGCTCGAACCTGCGGTGCCCAGAAAGAGTAACTTACAATGCCTTCGGTGCAGGATCTTGTAAATGCAAAATTTATAGATTCCTTTATCTCTCTTTGTAACTGGTTAAGTGATGTGTGCTCACAGGTTAAATATTTTTGTAACACAACTGGAGATGATGATAATGTAACACAACCTCTCAATAACTCAAGAAATAACACACTCAATCTTCAAACTACATACCTGATATAACTGTAGAGCAAAAAATCACTACAACGTTTTTTCATTTTCATTATGTTGGAACAAAACTTCTACTTTTAAGTTATATTTAACCTCAAAAATGCTTTAAATCAGCAATATATACAGCAACATATGCCCACAAAACAAACAACTACCATTAGTAAAGTAAAAATGGATGCTTAAGACCACAACTGAGCCAGATATTTAGTTCTATTTTATTATCAGTTTAGTCATGTTACATTTTTCTCTCAGTCATTTTAGTTGCTTAAATTAAAAAACTACATAAATAAAACCTTCATTCAGAGCAATGAAAAATTAGGCAGCTCTTTGGTTGGTACCACAACTGAAGAGTGTTTGAATGCTTTTGCTTCTGTTTAGCTATTCCATATTTTTCAAATTCAGTTCTTTTTTATGCCTTTCCTAAACATTCATTTCACCTCATCCCAATTTTCTCAGGAACTACAGCTGCCCACTGTGCCAGCAGGGCCACAAGACTATATATTTCCACACAGCCTTGTGTTAAAAAAATTCTCTTACTCATAATTTACAAGCATAATTCCTTGTCAAAAAAAAAAACTGCTGTCATGGAGTTACAAACCCAAAAATCACTAGAGATCCTCTCTAAGGCTATGCAGAATAGAATTGTAACAAAAGCTGCACACTCACAGTGATAATATTTTAATGGGAGGGCAGGGAAGACAATATAATATTAATTTATTGATTTGTTTTCAAAAATATAAGTTGGGGTAATGATACATCAAAGCTATATTAAGGAATTAAATTTGCTGTAAGTTCAAAGACCTCATTTTCACCCTGATAAAGAAACTAAGGAAATTAACTATTTGTGCTATTGGCATCTGTGAGTGAAAAGGCAAATTTAATAGGTCAAGTATTTTTAACTCTCCTGTTCCAAAACTTCAGTATATCTGTATTACATCTGCACTGATCCAAGGTGGTAAATGCTCATTGAAATTAGAGCAAACCAAGGTAGAAGCTCTCTTTCACAGTGACAAATTCCAATCACACTTCTCAGTCTTCCCTAAGAATCCCCTACTATGCACACATCACTTCGCCCAGGTTACAAAGCTGATGGAATGGTTACTAAATTTTCATTTATAACATCCTCCAGCAAAAGCTCGATAGGTTACTCCTTTCGGTGCTCGAAGAGAAAAAAAAGGAAGGGAAAAAAAGATCAAAAGAAAAAGCCAGAGTAGGAACACATTCTGTTAAATCACAGCAGCACAACAAAGAATTGTACAGTACTGATCATACAATTAAGCCAATTAAATTTTGTCAAGAATTGAAATTCTGAAGCATTTCATTGCTAGAAATCTGCTAGATTTAATCAAATATCTCTTGTTCGGCCACAAACATATTGCCTGGAGAATGAAGGCCATAGGGCCATAACTGTTAATACAGAGTGTTCATGCATATATTCTTTATAAAAATATATATTTATGGTGGAGGAATCTAAGGACAATGGAGGAAATTTTTAAACATTTCATTACAGTGAGTTTCTTACATCTCATCTAAAACATCATTTCTGGAACACGGCCCTTACTGGTGGCACCAGGTATTCGTTATCAACCACCAAGACTTTCAGGCTAAACAGAAATCATTAACACTGATTAATGGTCTCTGGTTTCATTTCTTTTTATATGAAAACTACCAGTACCTGTGGAAATCACAGAAGGAAAATAGGAGTTGAATAGAGTCCAGCTGAACATTAAAAAGTAAAGTTTTGCATATAACCATGGCAGCTGGAGGAGCATCTTCGTCAGGCAGGGGAAACAGTGTCCTGACAGAGAGAAGGGACTTGGAGGGAGCAGGAAATAAACTTGCATGCTTACCTTGTCTCATTAAGAGAGAAGGGAAGAAAACTACATCTTGCCTGAGAGCTACTAGGCTTTGTTAGCTTTGGAGCATCTGCAGGGTGGAAGAAACTTGGAGAGAAAGCACATAGGGAGCTGATCCTGAGTCAAACCAAGAGACCAGGAAAGGAGATAGCACTGTGGAGTTGATCCAAATCCAAAGTATGAGATGGAAAGTAAAACACTTTCTGTGCAAACCAAAAGGACCCGTGCTTGTTTCAACCCACAGAGTCGCTGGACTGCAAGGAAAGGTCCCTTCCCTCTCAGACAGAGGGTGAAGGTTTGCTTTTGATCCCTTTCCTCAGCCTGTCCTGCCCAGCAGTGCTGAGACCATCTAATTACCTGAGGGCTTGGGAAGATCTCACAGATTAGTCAAAACATAACCTGTTCAAGTCAGAGATGTCGCCTCTAATCTTGTCCATGTTCAGATATGGAATAACTCCTCCAGCCCAGCCTCTCCCTGACACCTTTTCCAGGCATGCCACCCTTCCAGGGAAGTTAGGAATGGCCCTCCTGTCTCTTCCTCACCTTGCCCAGTTCCCTACCTGTGACAGGGCCACCAACAGACCCCCGGAGAGGGTATCACACCAGCGTAAGGACACAGTGACCCTCCCCAGGGCAGCCTCGCAGCTCTGGGCTCTCCCAGAGATCGTGGCAGGGAGCCACATGTGCGCTTTTTTTTTTCCCAAAAAAAGTTTTCTAATGGCTTTTAAAGACCCCATAAACCCATGGCATCCATGATGTCCTGAGCAAAGCGCTTCACCACTTCATTACAAATGGCATGAAAACATCTCCCATTGCTTTCTTTGATCCTCCACCTGCTAGTCTTAATGCATCTACTGGGTTATATTTGCTGTTTTTTTAAGTTTGATGATTCTAATATTGAACACCCCATGTTGTGCATGATTTTAGAGAAATCTCTAGTACGTCCAGTCTTTAAATTTAATTTTTCATGAATGCTTTAGAGAGCCCTTTGAGATCCACCACATCTGCTGTGTATTTAAGGCTTTAAAGCAGCATTAACACATATAGGAACACTTGATGACTGAGATCCTGTTTCCTTAAATATTTATACAACCCAGGATTTAAAAATTGGACATTTTTCATGAGATTGGTGTCTTTTCTAGTCATTAAAAATAGCTGGCAGCTTCAAATAGAGATATGATTGATGTCTGTGGAAGCCACCTGAGTAGAAATCATAACTGACACCAACAACTTCAGTTGAAGGACAGTCCTGCCCCCAGATCTCATCTGAGCACTTACAAACCCAAGAACGCTCAAAGCAGGAAAGAGGCATGGGGAATTTTTCGTGCCAGGAAAGAAATAAATCTTCCATCTGGACGTGCTGGCTTATTTTTGGGTTTATTCTCTATAATTAAAAAGTGTCTGCCATTAAGATACTTTATCCGTTGGGGACCTTCCATTACCTGCTTGCTGAGAGACAACACTCCCCCCCCGCTCTGTCTGATCTGGAACACAATTAATTAAATTTAGATGACTCTTAGCTGAACCAGAAGATGGTTCTAGCTACCCCTTATACTGCTGCTCTCATTTAGTGGCCTGGGCAAATTCTAAGTAAGTCATTGTTTTCATTAAAAAACAAGCAGAAAAAAGCATGCTCTCTTCTGAGCATATTTTAGAAAAAGGAGCAAACAGATCAAAGAGAAACGTCAGGAGAGTCACATGCTTGTGTCCCAAGTGATGCAGACATACCAGCCATGCAAAGCAACAGTAAACAAGTAAAAACATTCTAAATAAACACATCTTTCCCCAAATATCTTGTAACATCTCTATGACCAATGGACAAAGAAGGAAAGCACTAAAAATTGAAGTATGATACACTCTTTGTCAGGGATATTAATTTATTAATGTAAGACATCATCACTGTCTTATATTTCATCTGAACCAAAAAAAATCCTCTTAATTCTGGCCTCTGCAGAGGAATTCTCGTTATGCAACCACAGGCTACAAAGACTGCATAGCCCACCTTCCTTCCCTTTAAGAAACTTTCCCCAAATGCAGTTACATAAAATAATAAAAAATTTAACAGGCAACTTCTAATATGCCACTTCACTATTTAAAGAGATATAAAAGTAAAGAGAGATAAAAAGTTTAAAAAACATATATCTCTGCACAAATCAAAGCAAAGAACTTAAGAATTTAAACTTTGATTTCTCCCTCCCTCCCCCCTGCCAAAATCACATGATTTAATATTTCAAATTCATGATGTTTGTGTGGACACACACAGGAAGGTTATCTTGCACTTTATAGGAACTGGGCTTAGCCAAGGTTCCGACATCTCAAAACTGAAGTTATACAAATGCATTCCCTAAACAGTTCCACGGAGCCAGGCTCCTTACAAAATAACAAATTACTTGAATGGTTTCCCATAATGATGCACTAACACACAAAAAAACCCAGAAGCAGAAAAAAATGTAGTGTTTTGCTTAATGACACAGAATTAAAGAATGCCCCTATAAAGAGATTATATTTCTCCAGCTCAGGAAGGCACCTTCTATTCATGCTCAGTTATATCATTATTGAGAAAAGGGATGTTTTATTAAAAAAAAATCTTATGTGAATTATCCAATTACATTATTTCTCTCTCTCCTTAGAGAGGCCACTTTTAGAAACAGCTGAAACATCTATTTGAAATAATGTTTTATGTATCAAGGAAAAAAAATTATACCAAGCATATTCCATTTGAGTTCACTGTTTCACTAAGGAAAAATTATTAATTCTATTTCATGTAATAATTTTCACTTTGGTTTTGGGTTTTTTGGCAGAGTGAGGGGAAGGATGTTTGTTTTGGGTTTGTTTGGTTTATTTTAACACAATGATCTAACTTCCTCATCTCCGTCTAAAATTGTTCTGTAACTCCTCCAGACTGAACTATAACTCTTCTGCTCCAAAGCAGTTGCTGGGCTTTGTCACCTGTGCCAGATGCATTCTTTAGCCACTGTCACTTAGGGGAAAAAGAAGCACATTTGTTATTACATAATATACAATTATTTACAGTCAGGCACAGCACAGCAGCAACTGAACAATTCTCAAAAAAACTGAGTCACAAAAAAAAATAGATAGCTGAAAGGCAAATAACAGTAAAAAAAATTTTAAATGGTTTAATGAGAATACTTTTCTCACAAGTTACTGGATCTTAATCATACCCCACAGTTAGCAGTCTCACACACTTGACTGCATCAAGTATGCATCAAGATGATCACTTTATTTGACTATTTTTGTGCTTTAAAATCACTTTAATAATTCAGTAGCTCAGGGTTGGGACAATCAGCATCTAAGGAGAATAATCAGCCTATATGAGACCTGCACAGAGCTTTTGCAGCTCCTCCTTTGCCTTATCCTTTCTCCGTTTCTGCTTTCCCTCCTTCACATTACACTCTTCAACTCCATCCCCTTCATCTCACCCCTCACTCCTTACCAGTACTTAACCCTTGCCATGGGCACTACTGATATTATACCTCCCTTCTTCACTGCTGGTTCAAAACAGGGAAATATTTTATTTGATTAGTCAGCTGCTGTAAGAAAAAGATAAGGTATAAAGTATAATACAGAAGGTATAACTCTATTAGCATATTTAAAACACTTTTAATGCAAAAGCTCCAATTCACTCTTCTTCACCGCATTTGAAAGTATTTTCATTTCTGCGTCCTAAGTTTCTTTGCAGTCGCCTCTGTGCTCAGGAGAAAAAAAATCACCTTCAGAAACTAATACAGAGTTTATTACTACGTAAATAAACACATCTTACTCATGTTTTCTTCATCATCTACATCCATTGTGAAGTATCTTTGCTGGTTTCTTGGCTGGCGGAGACGGCTTCTACCTGGAAAACAGGGAGGGGGATATTTAGGCTTTAAGGTTCCAACTTTAAAAGTGAAGTATTAAATGTCCTTTTAAATCAGCAGCCTGGGCCCTGGCTTGGCACTGGGCTGTTTGGGTAAATTCTGACTAAAGATCCCTCCTAAAACTGAGATGATCATCAGTGACTGAAAGATGCAGCTCCAATCTGTCGAAGGCCAGAGTGGGATGACAGAGACCACAATGAGGTCTCCCTGCAGTCTCCTCCAGGCTGAACAAGCCAAGCGCCCTCAGCTGCTCCTCCTATGGCTTCCCTCCAGACTCTTCACTTTCTTCGCAGCCTCCTTTGGATGCTCTCTAATAGCTTCATGTCACTTTCATGTTGTAGTGCTCAAACCTGTCCCTAGGACTCAAGGTGAGGCCACACCAGCCCAGAGCAAAGCAGGAAAATCTCCTCCCTTGCCCAGCTGGGGATGCTGTGCCTGATGTCCCTCCTGGCTGCCAGGGCACTGCTGACTCCTGCTCAACTTGCCATCAACCAGGACCCCCACAGTTCCCTTTCCACAGCACTGCTCTCCAGCCTCTCATTTCCTGCTCTAGACACACAGCCAGGGTTGCCCCACCCCAGGTGCAGAATCCAGCACTTGCCCTTGTTAAACTTCTTACGGCTGGTGACTGCCCAGCCCTCAAATTCACCACGGTCTCTCTACAGGGCCCCTCTGCCCTCGAGGGAGTCAACAGCTCCTTCCAATTTAGTATCGGCAGCAAACTTATTTAGTATTCCTTTGATTCCTGCCTCCAGGCTGTTTATGAAAATGTTAAAGAGCACAGGGACAAGGAAGAAGCCCTGTGGAACCCCACTAGTGACTGAACACACACCTGATGTCACCCCATCCCCTATAACCCCTTGTGCCCAACCCCTGAGACAGTTTGCTTTACACAACATCAGCACACTCCACTGTAACAAGAGGAAATTAGTTGACTGTTATCACCAGGACTTGTTTATTATCACCTCAATTTACACATCACACCTGCTCCAGTTACTCCTGCAGCACCACTTTATACTCAAGGACAAAAGACTTGAACAATTCCTGGTTTAACTCCTACTAAGGTGATCGGTGAGCTCCCTGAGCCAAGCTAGAAGTGAAAAAGGCTGTAGAGCTGCCCCACACTTCCACACCATGGATAAACCCTCCTGAGGAGCTGGGTTATCAGCCTGGGCTCAGCACCTCACCCCACAGCTTGAAGGAGAGAAAAGGCAAGCTCCTCTCTGCTAAAAGCAGAAGCGAACAGAAACTCCACTTGCATAAATATCTCTGTAATTTTTTTTTTTTTTTTTTAATAATTTCAGTAACTGTGCTAAAACAGATTCTGGAAGCATCAAGGAAGATAAAAAGCCAAGAAGGACAGTTGACCGAAGAGCACTAAGACACATAAGAGATGCAATCCTACAGTATTAATGCAGCCAAATGACACTAAGCTCTCTGGTTTAGGCTTTAACAATACATGTTTAAGAGTTAGATTACTCTTGGCATATAAAGAATGATCACCTTTTTTCCTAATCCTTTCTTTATAAAAAAATACATGAGTATAGTTAGCAGCGCTCAGCTCCTCTCTCCAGTCCCCACAACTGCACTAGCAGATCACTCTGGTAAAGAACATTAAAAGTCATAGAACCACTGACTTCAAACCTTCAAGATCAAGTCCAACCTTCGACTGAGTAAGAGCATGTCCACTAAACCAATGCGTGAAATGTCATGTCTCTTTGTTTCCTGAGCAATTCCAGGGATGGTGATTCCACCACTTCTCAAGGCAGCCTGCTAAGCCTCCTGTACTCTAAGCACATCAATACAAGACTGTGTGTGTTTTATACAAGTAACTATTTCCATTACAACTAATTTCTAACAACCACCCACTTCAAGTCTAAAATACTTGGAAGAGAATGAATTAAGATATTCAAACAGTATGAAATTTTGTGGATGCTCCAACCCCAGCACTATTCAAAGCCAGGCGGGATAAGGCCTTGAGCAACTTGGTCTAGGGGAAGGTGTCCCTGCCCACAGTTGGGATTGGATGACGTTTAAGGTCCATTCCAACTCCTTAACATTGTATGATTCTATGAATAATGTGTAGGAGACTGAGGAGTACTGAGCTGGGCAGAGAGAATGAACTCAGTACTCTGTATACAGATTTCTCTTCCAAACTTCCTCCCACTGTAATCCATGGAATTTTTTTCCACCTAGCTTTCAAATGTAGAGAATTTGACAGTAAGAAAAAAAGTTTTTCAAAATACTACCATATAAAATAGGACCAATGTATGCTTTCAGAAAAAGAGGGGAGATTTTTTTCACAAAATGGACTCTGAGCCTGGGCTGCTCACTACAAAAAAAAGCTTCCTCTCTTGCCAAGGCATGCTTGATTACTTCTGAAATCATTAGTGATTTAATTTTCATTTCACTTTGAAGAAGGAACAGCATTTCTGACTTCTTTGAACTTCCAAACTTTTATTCAAGCAGCAAAACTGAATTAATAAACATATTCACTGCCTGTAAATAACCAGTTTAGCAACTGACATCCAGGAACATCTCAGGTCCTACAGACACAAAGCCTCCACACAAGGTTGGGCAATGGTCAGTGGCATCTGAGCAAGGACACCTTCCAAAAGGACTTCACTGAAGCTGTGCATCTGCCTTGGACACCAAGGTACAATAAACTCTCAAGTTTTGTTCCTAAAATCCTGCTCAGGGATAAGTGACACAACTACAGTAACATTCTCAGCACTGGAAAAAAACTTTTATTTGGGAAAAAAAAATGTAAGAGTAAAGGAAAAAGCTTAATTGCTGCTCAGAAATTAACAGAACTTTCAAAAACAGCAATAAGGAATAACTGCCATAAATACAAAGTGATTTGGGTCAGTGTATTTACAGCACATTCTGCGTGGAATGGGGCTGTGGCAGAAGCCAGCTCCCTGGCTGCAGGGACTGTTTTCTCTCAGGTATACTGATAAAATAAATTGAGGGTTTGACTACACTATTGCTGGTGTAGCAGAGGGGAGTTTTTTTGTTCATAACACAGAGCAACAAACCTCCACCCAGCTCTTAACTAAATTCACTCACCAAAGCCAAGGGATTCTGCATAGCAGCAGACCCTGAAATGTTCTGACTACAAAAACCTTTCTTTTCCTAGGTGTATTAAAAGCCAGCTATATCAAACAGGGAAACAATATCTAAATGTATGCTAATTTAAGTGGAGCCAGGAGAAAGTACACTTTTAATCCTTTCCTAGTTTTGAAGTCTTTAATTCCTGTAGAGTATTTCCAAAGATAGGAAGAACATTGGAAGTACTTAAAAATGCAGCAGCCAACACAACAGAATTTGCCTTTATTTTCACAGGAGACTACTTGAGAGATTTTTAAGTAAATGTTCTACACCAGGCCTGACCAAGAGGCCTCCTATTGTCAGCATTACCTGTGGTATTTTCCAGCCTTTTCATAAACTAAAAAGTAACATGTGACGTTATGGGATAATGTGATATCCTCCTGTTTCCCCATTTGAGTGACCAACAAAGATATGCTGATCTTGTAGATCCTACAGATCATCAGCACAGGCTGAGGGCTGCAGCTATCCTTTAATCCTGACCTCAGATTAAACCTCACAGGACAAAAAAAAAAGCACATTCCAGCAGGGAATGCCTGCAGGAGCAAGCTCCACAGGTTTCTTCAGTGTGTTACTACATTTCTCTGACCAGTCACTTCCAGCTGCTCTCAGACCTTTATTTCTCAGTACATCAGGAAAATAGCACATGATTGAATCTAGATGAACTCTGGTAGATGACTTCCATGCACCATCATATCTTGACAACTATCCAGGCTGGCATTTTTTGAAAAACATTGCCACTGTCATCTTAAATTAGCAGTACTTCACTAACCAAACCCAACATGCTCAAGCTCACCACTGGAAGTGGGTTGATGTGCTAACAAGGAGCTCTACCTGCTGGCACTCATTCCCCAGATCCCAGATAACAGCTTTTGTATCTCCAGACTGATGGAAAGCAGAGACTGAGTGACTGTAATTATTTTTGTCTGAAGTTTAAGCACTAAAAGCTTCAAACTTCACTTCAGAGGAGCTGAAGTTCTACTTCAGCATCCATGTTATTAGACGCTACTCTAAGGATGAAGAAAGAGCAACAGGAGCCTTTGAGCTCAGTTGACACAATTTAGAAAGAAGAACTTACCATGGAGGAACCAGCCATCAATGCCATAGTCATGCCACAGTCACATGTTCACCACCAAGAAATTCAGGAGGAAATGAGTCCCATCTAAGAGCAACTCCCCAAACTAGTGCTGTGCCTAATTTGGTGTGCTGTTCTGCAGGCTTATTAACAGTTTCAGGCCAAGTTTCACATTTCAATACACAATAAGCTTGTGTGACAGACCAAGGACATGGAGGATGAGGCATCTACATCTACACAGCTTTGAAGGAACAGCAACAATGACACACAAAGAGAGGGAAAAAACACACCTTAGGGGAATGAGAATTCATTTTGCACCTCTGAAAAAATGGCACACTTTGTAAAATGCGAAGAGCAGTCTGTGCAACTACTGAGCTCTACCATAATTCCTTCAGCTGCTCAAATTTTTACCACCTTGTTCTCAGCACAGCCAAGAAAGAGATACATAACAATGTGTATTTCTCCTTCCTTCTGGGGACGAGTTGCTGCATTAGCTATCTGAAGTTGAAAGTGATTTGGCTTTTAATAATTACTTTATCTACCCCAACCTGTCAGAGATTTGATTCACAAAATTTGGTGTAAAGATGGAAAAGAGACTTCTCCAGGTCACCTTTGTAGCTCTCCTCCCCAAAGCAGCTCCTAACTCTACCAACCTCTGCTCCCCAAGGCAGTGAGTCTGGGGTATGGCACTCAGAAAGGATGCCTGAGACAAGGCCTTGAAGGATGACAGCTTTGAAGAAAGAAAAAGGTCTCTAAAATCTGACTATTGTCTAAAGAACATACACAGTGCACTTGGGAGAGAAACTTGGTGACTCACTGCAGGTGAGACATTAACAACCGTTTTAGGAAATAAAAAATATCATAGAATCAAATCATAGACTGGTGGTTTGAGTTGGAAGGGCCCTTAAAGCTCATCTCTTTCCAGCCCCTGCCATGGGCAAGGACACCTTGCACTAGACCAGGCTGCTCCAAGCCCTGTTCAACCTACTCTTGAATGATTCCAGCAATGGGGCAGCCACAGCCTCTCTGGGCCTCACCACCCTCACAGAGAACAATTTTTTTTTAACTTCTAATCTAAATCTCTCTTCTCATAGTTTAAAACTATTCCCTCTTCCTTTCTCACTATCTGTCCACATGAAAAGTCACTCTCCCTCTTTTTTATAAGCCCCCTTTAGGTACTGGAAGGTCACAATGAGGTCTCCCAGAGCCTTGTCTGCTCTTCTCCAAGCTGAACAACCCTGTAATAAGCATTCTGTAATATGTATGAAGTTAAATACTCAATATCCTCAAATGTATTATAATGTCTGCGTGATTAGACAAAAGCAGGCTGAAAACCAAGTGCAAGGAAGTAAATGCTGCACACAGAACAAAATGATGGCATTCAGTGTGAATGTGTGTGCTGGAAGCAGTAAATCGCATAACATCTTGTATTTCACAGACTTGACACCCACTGAGGCATCAAGGAGAAAATGGGATGCCTTCTATCCCAAGAAAAAGCAGTTTCCAGGTGGAATTTGGGACCTACCCATCTCCAATACTCCCATTTCACCTGCATCGCTGAACCAGGAAAGCAGAGACACTAAACAACTCAAGCATATTCCATCCAAATCCCAGAGGTAAACTAACCCAGGTGAGATCAAAAGCAACACAGCGAGACTGATGGAAAACAACATCATCTCCTCGGTTCTCCCCTCTCCTACTTAGTCCAGTGGAACAAAGCCAGTCTATTTTCCCATGGATTTATGGCTTGTGATAGATGGGAGTTTTGTGATGAAGGAATTGTGAGCCCAACTTGAAGACCCTGCAGCTGTGGCATCTCTAGTCCCTTCCCATCAGGTCCCCTGAGGAGGCTCAAGGCCATGCTGCAGCCCCTATTTTACATATATATAAAGTGTATGTATATACATCACGTATCATATTATAAATTTTTTAATATGTATCACATGAAAATCTCCACACACCAAAACCATCCTTGCAAATCTCATTTACTTACGGATTTGGCCCGTATTATCAGCTTACTTTATGTACTCTTTGAAGAAATAGTCATACACTGTATTTTGTAAGCACTTTCAAAGATTTTTTAATTTTTTGCTCCCACAAGCAAGCTGTGTTTTTTTCAAGTACAAGGACAATATTACAGGCCAACAGCAGTCTTCCTTTTAGTTTTGTGTACTTCAGCAAGAATGAATATAAATTAGCAGCAACTGCTATAATTAGTAGGGGCTAAACTACAGCCTGAGAAGTTGCTCTGCACAGCAAATTCCAGATCCAGAGCTGCTGGCTGCACACTGGGAACCCCAAGAGCTCTGATATATACCTCATACTGGAGTTTATTGCTCAGCTTGGAGTTTATTCAATTCATTCCAGCAGCGCCATCTGCTGTTATATAAATAATTGAGGTTGTGTCTATTTCCTCGACCAAGGCAGTCTAGAGCTCTGCTCTAAATTAGAAATAACTTAAGATGTTTTCAGATTTATTCCTTTGTCTGTAACCTCCTTACTGACTTATTGTTAGGGCTGAACATCTCGTTTTTAACATATTTTATTTCTAAAGGACTCCTCAAATACCTGTGACTGTCAGAAATGTATTTATTATGTGCTTCAGATAGGTAACAACGATGATGTAACTATTCAGAGAGAAAAGCTGAGCAGCCTAGACCTCCCAGTAAGTAATATCAGTATTTTCAACATCATTTAAAAGATAACTGATACAGCTATCCAGTGCTAAGGAAAATAATAGCTAATTGGAAGGAAAATCTAAAATAGTTTTAAAGGAAGTTAAAAGAGACTCAGATATCTTGAAGCTATTTGATAAAAAGATAAAAAACCAGTCATACAGATAGGCTGGTGGTTGGGATTAGGAGATAGATTTACAAATTGGACTTATTTCTCTTTTCCCATTAAAATCAGTTATTAAGCTTTGCTCAAACACTCTGCAAACGAGATCTCAAGTCCCACATGCCAGCTCTGCCTAATTTGCACCCAGAAGGGTAACTAAGTTTTTTTAGTAGCAACATGATTCCCTATTCCTAACCAATATCCTCTCCATTTTCAAACTGTGCTGATCCAGTAATTGTGAAGGGATTTAGAGTACAAACACAAATAAAAGTTATAGATAAAACAATAAAGTACTAAATAAGTGTTCAAATACATTAAGATGAAGTCTCTTCTCCTCCAGGTTATGAGCCAAATGCATCGATCAGAAAACAGAGAATCCTGTTCAATGTTTGCTAATATAGTGTGCTTACCTTTTTAATTATTGGAGACACATGCTGATTCTGCAACCTGCAAGAAGAGGAAATCCGGTTAATTGTTTGGCTCTCTAAAAATTTAAGTGCATTACAATGGCAACTCCTGACCTTAAAAGGGACAAATTTCTGATTCTCTAAAAATAAATAGTCCATACTACATATACGTAGTCCCAGAGCCAAGTCCTTTGTAACCCTAGCAAAGAGAGCGGGGGACAGACCATTCTGGACGTTCCTGGTTGGTAAGAAAAATGTAAAAAATAAAAAAAAGAAATCAAGACTCAAGGTGCCTAATACTGGGAGTCAGAAGAAACATCCCTGAGGTACAAGCAGTCATGTAGTAGAACCCAATCTGCAATCTCTGTACCTTCTAGGAGAAAGCATCAGGAAAAATGTGGTAAATAATGGTTTAAAACCAAAATAAGCCTCTGTTATCACAGCCAACTCATCCTGAAAGCAAACCCAGAGTTCTCATCTTATTAGATTTTTTTTTAATTTAGATCTTCAGTTTTTATTTTTAGGGATTGATTTTAATCCATATAAATGGCCCCTCATACAACAACCCCCTTTCCAAACACCAGTTTCTTGATCCCACTGACATCAATCTGTATTCTCCTGCAAAACAGGAAAATCCCTCAACTACCAGCAGTGGGGTGGAAAACAACTTATAGATATAGGGTAAAACACGCACACACACATTTCTAAGGACTCTTCCAATCAAATTGTTTTGTGGTTCTTATTCTAAGGAGGATACAGGATAATGGGGATGCTGCGAGAAATTTTATTTCCACGAATAGGCACAGCTGTTGGATCAGGAACAGACAGCTTTAATTTAACAGATAACCTCCTAGTTATAAAAAAATATTGATGGGGCCTTACCAGTGTGAAGGTAAGACTATTCTAAAATGGTTCCAAAATCACAATCACACAGCCCACAAGAGGGTGCTGGTACCCTGCAGAAAACTGCACTGAATTCAAGTTACACAGGGCACAGCTACACAACACAAACTGATGGATGAGCATCTCCGGTCTTAAACTAGTTTGGTCAAAAAGGGATCTGACACAATATTTAAAGTCCACATAGTAACATATTGCATCAATTCAATCCCAGTTAGGTTCTTTTTTTAAAGACATTTCAATTTTCCAACACTTCATGGTGGCATCTTCCAATAAAAATAAGAAGATTAATGCAAATAATACATTGGTCTTAGCATAAAGCAGGAAAAATGCCCAGAATACTCAGTTCAGAGTCGAAGTCCCAACCTAGTGTTCCCATATTCACAATAAAAACTTCCTAACTCTTGGAATATGAGCTATAAATTAGGTGTGATGTGAAAATCCCATATTTGTGGCAACAACCACCAAAATGTGTTTTAAAAATAAGCTTTTGATAATTCTCTTCCTACATGAGCACTGATTAAAGTTATAATTAATCCTGAGAAAACACACTGCTAATAGTTTTTAACTACGTTTTTATCTCACTATATCCTTGAGTTATTTTATATTTCATATTATCTTCCTTATACGCAACATTACTCCAGTCGGTAATTCCCTAACAAACTAAGAACAATCCATGAAAATTTAGACTTTAGGTTTACCACTGAGTACCAAAAATCATTACATATTGACAGCTGCAGTGAGTTTTACAAAGAACCAGACAAGGTTAAGAACCAGGCAAAAAAGCTCATTTTAGTAATTCTTTTTGGTTTACTCTGAGCAGTAAAGACAGGTGGAGGAAAAACTGAGACTTGTAACACCTTAAACCACTAAAAACTCTAAATAGCAAAGGGAAATACCACTATGTTACAAAAGCCAGGAACAAACCTCTGATCTTCTGCATGTCCTACCTGGCAAATGGATATTTTGGGGCTTGTTTAAGTCATGACACGCTTCCTCAACACCTTCTGTGAGGAGAGCCTGCCAGAAGGGGCTCCTCCAGGAGCTCAGCTCTTTGCCACAGCATCTCCATATTGTTACCTTCCAAAAAATTCAATAATCCATTTCTTTGTCCCTTACATGTCACTTACATTTGAGTTAATTTACCCTAAAAAGTTCGGAAACACGCCCATGATTTCTCCCAGGGCAGCAGAGGATACTTGAAAATCATCTGAAGAACACATGTTGGCCATTTAGGAATACCTTCAAATACTAACTTTTTTAAGATTAGCTGAAAATGTTTCAAGGCAATGAAAATCAAAACAGACACCTGAGGTACCCACCTCATGACATACACCTGCAAAAACCACCCAAACACCAAGGCAACAACCTGGAGGCATTCATCACTCAGCACCAGTCCTACGGTCAGGATAAAAAAACTACCACTTCCAATCTTTACATATTTACCTTCCTATTTATTTTACTTCTCACGTGTTGAAAAAGAAAAGTAATCTGTTGAGGCATCTCAACTGCTGGTTGCTGCATGACAATAACCACAGGTATGTTAAATCCAGTGTTGAACAGTTTGGGTTGGAAGGGACCTTACAGCTCATCTCAAATCCAACCCCCTGCCATGGGCAGGGACACCTTCCACTAGTCCAGGATACTTCAAGCCCCGTCCAACCTGGCCTTGGACACTTCCAGGGATGGGGCAGCCACAGCTTCTCTGGGCAACCTATGCCAGGGCCTCATCACCCTTCCAGGGAAAGAATTTCTTCCTAACACCTAATCTAAATCTCTCCTCTCTTAGTTTAAAGCCATTCCCCCTTGTCCTATCACTATCTGCCTGTGTAAAAGTCACTCAGGGAGTGAGTGAGAAAGAGATGCTTTCAAGCACGACTTTGTTCCTGATCCCAGAAAACAGCCTCCAGTAAAAGACGTGAGTTTAAGAAGCGTTTGGACAGTGCTCTCAGGTACATGGTGGGATTCTTGGGGTGTCCTGTGCAGGGCCAGGAGTGGGACTCAATGATCCTTGCAGGTCACTGCCAAGTCAGGATATTCTGTGATTCTGTGACATGACATGTTTTTTCATACACCAACTCATGAGTCTCTGCCATAAACTATAAATGCAGCTCAACAGCACAACTACAAAACTGAGATTTCCTCTGAAAACATTTTCCACCTAAATATGAAGAAACAATTTTACATCTATGATGTAATTGCTTCAGTTTATCAGTCTGAATTAAAGATATAATACCCCAAATCCAACCAGCATTCCCTATAGCCGTTTTAAACTGCTTATTTAAAATTCTTAAGTAAATTGAGAAAGACTAGCAACTGAGCACCACAATGAAAAAAATAATGTTTAGGAAAAAAAGGATATATATGTTGCAATTGGAAAAAGAAGTACAATTTATACATGTTACAAGCTGTCAAATGCTTCTCCTTCCCTTGGTATAAAAGAAACTCTTTTTGAACTTACAAACAGGTACTTTTGATACACAAGACACTGAAACAAAGTTCACTGACACTTCAAAAGCCATGAAAATTCAGCAGCTATTAAACAACAGGAATCCATGGATAAAAAAAAAGAATGCTACTCCATCAAGTAATATCCAAGTTTTTAATGCTTTTACTGCCGGTATCAAACAAAAGTATGCTCATCATTTATTCTAGAACACTCAATTATTCAAAAACTGTTCAGGAAGAAACAGTAAATTATTTTTCAAACATTGTCTCACCAGAAATGGTTTCACATATTCACATAGTACCAGCAAGAAACTCTTCACTTCAAACTTTTCATTTTGCCATCTCCTATTTTTGAAAAATTATATTCACTGGCATACTGGTACATCTGGCATCCTAAAGCCTTCATACAAAATTTTGATACTGAAACAACATTACTTCAAAATCAAAGGTTTTAATGCCACTACTCTTTTTACAGGATCGTCCCATGTAGCAGAGCAGTTACCTTAGAAGAGAACATGATTGAAGCCAAAGAAATTATTCGCATGAGCAAAAGTACCATAAATGTATTCAGGGGAACTTAGGCTTTAATCTTGTTGTTGATGATTTCACTATAGCTAGTGTTTAAACATTTACATTACTCATTTAGCTGCTTTAAACATTAGTCAAACTGAAATAGTCCAACAGTCAGCCTCTAGACTAAGCAGCACCTTTTAAAAGGCAACAGAATTTAAGAAATCAGTTCTAATTTCTCCATTCGGTATTAGTACTTCTTAGACAACAGCTAAAAAAGTAAAAAAAAGTTACTTTTTACTACAGACAAAATGTGGACAAGAATTGAGGCTACAGGAGTACCAGAGACAGGACAACCCACCCATCTCACCACACTGACCAATTCTGACACTGGAAAGTGCCCCACTTTGGAGCAGATACTGCTGCACCAACTGATAAACTTCTGAAAGCTCTTCTCAATGCTATGGTGATCGACCAGGGTTTTCAGGTTAACACATTCTAAAGAAATACCTGTAAAACTTCCTTCAAACTTGTTCTACATATGTGCAGCACTTACTAGAGGAATGCAAATCTTTCTTCCTTTGAACAGCAGCGATATTTTCCAGCCTTCACAACAAGGCAGACTTGATTATTTTCAGTCTTACTCCCACTCTAGGGCAAAGATTAGATACATGTGAACACATTGTACTTAGCATTAGTCTTCAGAAAAATGCCTCAGAAATCAATGTTTAATAAAAGATGCCAAATAATAATCACTCAGTTTAACAGTGTTCAAAACCATGAGATTATGTTGTGCATTAAGGACATAACAGTATCTTCTCTGGCTATTACCACGGGAAGTCATTCTCCAGAGTCTTTAAATAAAGCTTATTGCTTCAGGAGTGCCACTTTACTTCCAGACCTCTGCTTTTAAAGACAGGTTGGGATGGCTGTGCCACTGCCTCCTGGTGTAACGAGAGATTGCTGACAAAGCTGAGAGACTGAGAATTAGCAAGGGTGGGATGAAGTGCCCATACTAAGCCATGCCTGCAGTGATACACCCTTCACTGGGAGCTCCCAGACCATGTCTACAGCCTCAAGAACCAATGCAATTTATTCCTGGATTTAAAAGCAGAACACTGAGAGAGGCCAAGTGTTACCTCTCAGCACCTGACAGAAGACAAGTGACATGACGGAGATTTAAACCACCTCCCTGTTGACAAGATCCAAGGGGCGAAGACATACCCACACACAAATCACTGCAGAAAAAAACATCTTATGCAGCCCAGACAACAAATTTCTTCAATTTTGTCGACAAGAGGCAACTTGATTGCAGCTTATTGCCCCGAGATGAAGATAAAATAGTAGAAGAGGGAGCTGCAACTTCAATAAAAAGAGTTCACCAAGGCAAAATGTACATGCTGGAAACAAGGCTTAACACAGTCACTGTTTGTGCACATTTCATACAGTGTCAGAATGCTTTAGGTTGGAAGGGACCTTAAAGACCATCTTGTTCCATCCCCTGCCCTGAAGGGGACATCTTCCAGGGCAGGGACACTTTCCACCACACCAGGTGCTCCAAGCCCCGTCCAACCTTGGACACTTCCAGGTATGGGGCAGCCACAGCTTCTCTGGGCACCCTGTACCAGAGTCTCACCACCCTCACAAGGAAGAATTTCTTCCCAATATCCCATCTAATGTTGCCCTCTGTCAGTAGGAAGCCATTCCCCCTTCTCCTCACTCCAGGCCCTTGCCTGAAGTCTCTCCCCAGCACTCCTGGAGCCCCTTCAGGCACTGGAAGGGCCTCTAACGTCTCCCTGGATCCTTCTCTTCTCCAGGCTGAACACCCCAGCTCTCCCAGCCTGTCTCCAGAGCAGAGGGGCTCCAGCCCCTGGAGCACCTTCAAGGCCTCCTCTGGACCCAAACAAGTCTTTCTTGTGCTGAGGACCCCAAACCTGGCTGGACACAGTACCCCAGGTGGAGTCTCATGAGGGCAGAGGGGGAATTTCAGGCTTATCCTTTGACATTAATCCCAAAGCCTACCATTCTCCATCAGCCTGCAGCTCACCATTAGCTTCCCCCATGGGAGATACAGCACAAACTGCATCTGCTGTGCGCAAAATGCCAGAAAGTACAAACTACATTGGGGGAACAAAAACAATGGATTGCACATGTGCACCCAAAGCCAGGGCATCCACTAATAGCCTTTTTACCAGGCTTAATATTATTTAAAAATATATGTTATGCGTGTAAAGTGGAAGAGTTTTAGAGCTCTTTAATGTTTTAGCTTTAACTTGCACCTTACAAGAACTCCATGCACAGGGAAGTTAAAAGACTTTGAAAGAAACCTGCATCACGCTGTTTTCCCAACAAAGGATTGGGTTAGCTAGAAAACATGTTTCCAGGTCAGTTGTTTTCCTGCTGCTTCTCTATTTATGGTATTAATTTTATGCTCTGGGCAGAACTGGAGACTACAGAGGAGAGATGCAGGGATGGGACTAGACCACAGCAAGGGCTCTGGGCACATGGTGGCTCTCACCCCACATTAGCCAAGGAAAAGACACCAGGTGTCCCAGTGCAGCAGGAAGCCAAAAACACAGTGCCTGCATCTTAAAGTGAGTTTTCTTCCCCACAGAGGCCCACACTGAGGCTGTCCCAGAGAGGGAACATGGCAGCAGCAAGCTAAACTATAAGCACCCCATATTTGTGACTCAAGTCTCACTGACAGTCTGCATTTCCATAGTGGAGACTTCCAGGATTTTGACATCTGTGTCTCATCCCTGCAATGTTTTAGGACTTCTAAGAATATGAAAGTGTTACATTTCACTTTTACAGTCACATTTCTGCTTTTCTCCTACTAAAATATGAGCAGATTTGAAGAACTTCAAGCTAACTTTTGATGCACCTTGACTTCCTGCCAGTCTTCTGAGATCCTGGAAGCCTTCCTCAGGATCTGACACACAACTGGCTGTCAGGGATCTCTCTAACAAAAGACTGATTCAAACTGCCCCTTCCAGAGCACTTCCTTGTGTCATTCAATATCAAGTTACCGTATGTTAAAAAACAAACAAAAAACAACAACAAAAAACAAACAAAACCCAAACAAAGAAACAACAACAACAACAAAAAAACAGAAAGGAAAAAAAACCTACCAAACAAAAAAAACCCCAAAAACAAACCCACACCACCAACCACACTTATGCGCCACCACCACTCAGGTGTGTGGGCAGAGTGTTTGCCATCACAGAATATTAGACTATTAGATATTAGAATATTTTTCAGCCACATTGTGCAGAAATGGGACTCACCACTTTTGTACTCAAGAAACTGTAATACATCCCAGAGTTTGACAAGACAAGCAAGGAAAACACCCTGAAGATTTTGGATAGGGTAGCAGGAGAGTGAGAGGAGGGAAGATGCTGGCATGACCAGGCACAGGTCAGGATCTGTGGCCTGCGTTACTTCCACTCGGAATCATAGAATCAGTAAAGCTGGAAAATACCTCTGGTGCCATGAGGATGTTTTGCCTTTTCTTTTATACCCCTTTTATATACTTTTTCTATAGCTTTTATGTATTCTTAGTGCTTCTAGCCCACATACTTAAACATAATATTTTGTTAAGCCAAGAGACCAAACATGTTGGCAGCCTGGCAGTGAGGGGTCAGAGAGCCCCAGACACCAAGGGCCTCTCCCGAACACATTCTGTAAACTGAGCTGGGCCCAGCCAGGGGAAGGTTCCTGGGCCAGGGGTTCCCTGGAGCCTCTCCCTGGGGAATCTTTGCTGGATGTGCTCATTTGTGAGGCCCAGGATGTGATCCCCGAGTGCCCGTTGGTGTGCATTCTGTGTGCTCTGCGGGCATTGCCCCTGGCTGTGCTGCACCTGAGGATCCTTCAGCAAATACCCAGGTAAAAACCCCTTTTTCTCCTCTGTGGCTCTTAATTTTAAGACCAGGGAAAGGTAACACCTCTAAGACCATCGAGTCCAGCTGCTGAGACAGGACCTCCATGTTCACAACATAATCATGTTCCCAGGTGCCACATCCACACGCCTTTTGAACAGTTCCAGGGATGGTGACTCCACCACTGTCCTGGGCAGCCTGTGCTAGTGCCTGGCCACCCCTCCAGTGAATAAATTTTTCCAACTAGTCAATCTAAGCGTGCTCTGGCACAACTTGAGGCCATTTCCTCTGGTCCTGTCACTTGTTGTCTGAGAGAAGAGATCTATCCCTGCCTGGCTACAACCTACTGTGAGGGAGTTGTAGGGAGCAATAAGGTCCCCTTTGAACAAAAACCACATCAGAGGGCAACCGGACCAAATCTTGTGAATGTATCAAGACAGTGACTCAAGACTACATCACACCATTTTGATGTATTCCCCCCTAAGGGCTGAGATGTTGGGACGTAACTCATACTTTAATTTTCATTAGCCTTTTTGAGTTCAAATAAAAATTGATAAATAGCTTTTCAGATAACCTAACATCATTTGTTGCATATTAAAGTTGTTCCTGATATCCAAAGAAAACAAGACAAATGAGAGTTGAAATACTTACACCTATTTTATCTACTAAGTTATTTACACAAAGTAGCCCCAAAGAATCTCCCAGCAAGACAAATCTGAAACTCTTTAGAAAGGAAGAATTAACAAGTAAGTGATGAAAGTTCCAGATCACAGAATCCCAGACTGGTTTGGGTTGGAAGGAACCTTAGAGCTTATCTCATTCTAAATCCTGCCATGGGCAGGGACACCTTCAACTATCCCAGGTTGCTCCAAGCCCTGTCCAACCTGGCTTTGAACACTTCCAGGGATGGGGCAGCCACAGCTTCTCTGGGCAACAATTCCTGTGCATACAGGACCCTGCCCAACTTTGCTACCTCTTGCAAATCAGCCTCACATCAAAGCAGAAGGCAAACAGAGAAGGACTACTACTGCTAGAAAGGTGATACATGGTACAGGGAGCATGAGTGCAGTACCCTAAAGAGCTGTTCAGTCTAGAAGAACAAATCAGAGTCTGGCTGTGCAAATACAGGGGGGAAATGGAAAAAGGGAAACAATTATCTATCCTGGGAAGGAGCAGTGTACAGAATCAAAGGCAAGAAATAGTCTATGCTTTTCAGGTAGAATTGATACAGGCTGCAAATGTTGGCAGAGCAAGTACACTGGACTAGCCCCAAGCACATCTATTCTTCTACAGCCTTCCAGAAAGCATATCCGGGTGGCCCCAAGAGAAGGGCAGAGCTGCCAGCCTCCCATGTGTGCCACAGGCAGGCAGCAAACAGGCAGCACCCACCACCAACCAGCCATGAGCTGCGGAGGAAGGACGAAAAATCTGAGGGATACCAGCCTTCACCTGGGACATGGGGCACTTGCCTGTGTTTTTGCTGGAGACCAGAGAGCCGTGTCTTCCCTGCTCGGTTGTATTTCCACTCCAGGCAAAAGTGGAGCCACCCAAGATGCCTGCTGCCATCCTCCCCATCTCACATGGCACGCACATACCTGGACCATCCCCACATCTTTCCTCTGTCTTTGCTGCTCCCAACACCTACAGTAGCACATGCATAAGGTCCAAGGATGACCCCACCAGAGGTCCCCAGGATTTTACGAAAAGCAGCAGATACCAAGGAGACCAGCACTGCTTCTGCACAGACTGTGGTGCACCTGTTCCAGGCAAGAGGATGGAAAATCCCCGTTCTCCTGGCACACCCACCCAGGGGAGCAAATAAGACATAACATTTCCTTCAGGTTCAGTACAACAAAACCAGAGAGAGAAAGAGCCATTTAATGCCATCAAGACTACTTAAGAGATCTCAGCCACAGAAGCAAAGAGTGTATCAGTTCATATGCCAAAAAAACCCCCCATATTGAGTGGAATTTGGATTATGAACCTACTGTAGTGACCTTTTACTGTAGTTATTTTTAGACTGAAGCTTTTATTCTGGACAAAGTTCTGAAGATAAAAAATTATACATATGCATTTATTTTTAATATATGCACATACTGCATGCATTTTCTGTGAAGCAGAGAAGCAGCTACTGATTCAGAAATATAGGGACTTGGCTGTTCTCTCAAGGATAACCTATGCACTGCGAACATGCACTATACAAGAAACCAAGACTTAGCTCTGGGAGGTGAAATCCTCCAATAGGAACATCAGCAGCCTCCTAAGATAGATCCAAAAGTCATTTATTCAAAACTACCCCACTGCACACACATTAAAGTCGTATTCACTAGCAGTGCTGCCTGGACAACTACTGGAGCAAGAGATGTTTGTATGCATTTTAAGTACCACTGAATGTAAAAATACCCATTAATAATAATACAATTTTTGTATTATTTTGTATTTTTACAATTTATGTAAAGTTTGGACTACAGGAACATACCAAACCTAGGCAAGAAAACACTAGAAGACAGCAAGAAAGGTCTGTGACCCAGGGAGATGCACAAATACCACAAATAGCCAAAGCCATAAGTAATGCTGAGGAGCTTTGCTGCACTGAAAGATACCAGGAGAAAAATTCCTTTGCCTGCTTTCTACCACTGCACTCTAAAAGCTATGACCTTCAAAATATTGGGGTTTTTTTCTTCAGCATTAAAAGCAGCCTGCTTCAGCTAAGCTGTTCTACAGATCAGGCGATACTCCGGGAAGAGAGTAACAGTCAATAGCCATATTCCTCCACAGAGCTTGTATTACAATAATCAAATGTTGTACTTCTAGTCCCTTCTATATTCACTGAAAGCCATCAAGAGCAGCTACTTAGAAAATGTTCTCACAGCTATCGGGGAACCTCACTTAAGTCTGGAAAGCAAACTTTAAAAGAAAGCAAATCTATTGAACAAAGGACAGAGGAAATAACATACTGAAAGGAGAACAAGCCACAACTCTTCTTGGGGTTGTCATGTGCAGGGCCAGGAGTTGGACTCATTAATCCTTCTGGTTCCCTTCCAATGCCGGATATTCTATGAACTCTGAACTTGAAAAAAGGCTTCTGCTGAAAGCCACCAAGGGCATCACAGATGCTGAGAGAAGATGTGGGTGTTCCTGCCCAGGCTGGGCAAACTGGCCTCTAAAGGGTCGTGGCTCACCTTCAGCTGAGCTGCTGACTGCAGCCTGCATGAAGAGGTTCTGTCTGAGAAAAAGCACACGAGGAGGCCAAAGGAGATGGAAAATAAGCAGTGGCATTGGGAAAACTGTCCATTAGAGCTGGGTATTATCTGGGCTACAAAAAAAAAGCCAGCTAGCCATCATGATCTGAAACGCAGTGATGAGAGAAGGACAAGCTGAAAAAAAATGATGGAGTTATAGGAACACTAGCTATATTTATTTAAGCTGTATTTATTGAAGTTGTTTATATATAATGTATCTGTTGCATATACTAATATTTTTAAAATCTATAAAATATAATTTATATAATGTCTTATATAACTGGGATGTGCCAGGACCAGGAGGGCAGGACGAGCCTCCCTCACTCCCTCCCACCGGCAGCGAGCACCCGTAGCCCGGCGGCCCCGGCCCCGCCCGGCACCACGGAGAGCTCCCTTCCTGTCTTCGTCCCTTCCTCCTAAAACGGAAAACCAAAAGTTTGCCACCAAACAGTCGTTTTCCCTTCCAAGCAGGGAAAAAAAACAAACCAAAACCATCTCACAGACTGTATCTGAGGAATTTGTACACAGAAAAAATTTCTCTTGACAGCACAGAAGTTATGTGCACAAAGAATGATGCTGCTGTCCAAAAATACGAATAAATTACCACCTTAGCAATAAACACAAGCAAAAGCCCAAAAGAAGTATTTCATTTCCAGGCAAGTTCATTCATAGATCTTATTAATAGTGAACCTGATTCCTTTAGGAACTCAGGAGCAGCAGAAGGAAAAGCATATAAGAAGATTAGGTTAATACTATATTTAAGCATATGCAAGGACAGTGAATGAAATAGTGATTATTCACTCATTTAATTCAAGAAAAACAACCACTTACTAAGAATAGCTTTCAGGGGATAAGAGAAGATGAACTAGGCTGCACCAGGAAAAAAAAAAAAACCGACAGAGCTACAGTAGTACTCACTATCCCTCATTATCCATATTTGTCAGCACTGAGGTGTGGGGAAATCAACTTTGATATAAAAGCATCAAACAGGGACAAACTACCCAAAGGCTTTCAGACTAATGCACCCTTTCCACTAGTTGGGAAGCTTTCCCAACTCAATATCATCCTCATGGAAAACAGCAGAGTTCTATTTAACGTAACAGATTTTTTGCAAGAGTTTCAAAGACACCAGAAAAAACAGATTTTGTGGATTTGATGGAAGGACTTGACAGTCCTTATGATATAGAGAGGGGTGCTACTGGGCTTGAGCTCCCACCAGTTCGAGCATGTATGGTAGATTATGGAGTGAAGATAGGATTTTCCCCACTTTCACAAAAGCTTTTTCTGGGAGACTTCACCCACCTGCAAAAACTGTACTTTGTGAAAAGCACAGGCACACGTTCCCAACCAGACCTTCCTGCTTTCCTTTCATCAGCTGTGCTTTTCTGTCTCACGTTCTTGAGAGCTGCTAACTCAGCAAAGGGTCCTGATTTAGCTTCTGATTAATCAAACTCTGAACAATCATTAGTGACAGAAGCACAAACCAATCACAAATTTAGAGGCAGTGGACATGCCCCTAGAGCTCATCTCTGCACTCACCCTCCTCTGAAAGGAGCCTGTGCACACTCTCCCACCTCCATCACAGCTCAAGCACAGATGTGGAGACATGCAGGACTGTCATAGAATCATGGAATCATTAAGTCTGGAAAAGACCTCTTAAACCATGCCCCTGTGTGCCACAGCTACATGTTTTTGTAGACTCAGAAGCGTGTTCCCAACCCCAATTAAAATGCTGGCATACACACCCAACCCACAACTGCCAGGATCAGTGGTTTGAGTTAAGCATTAATTTCCAGCCCCTCTTTGTTATCAAAACATGGTATCACATGACATCAAACTGCAGAACACCACTTGGCACTGGTGAGTGGCGGGAGATAAAAAGCATCTGTAAAAATATCACTACAAGAAGGTCTGTGTAATACACATTAAATCCCAGGAAAGCCCATCTGCTCTCAGCACTGGAAGGATGGCTTTGCTGGCTGTAAGAGTGCTTCTAACCAAGAGAGGGGCTGCAGCCCCAGAGAAGATATCAAAGCCACCATGGCTGAGAAAATACAAGCATCATGCCACACAGCTGCTCTGAAAAGCTTATAGGCAAAAAAAACCAGGAATATGCTCTAATCTAGCTGGAAAAGATGACTCTGGTTTAACAGAGAATATGACTCTGCAGTTGCCTGTGGCTCCACACCTGTGAACAACACTCAGACTTCGTGCAGACTCCACAGGAAACAGGTCCAAGGGACTGCAAACCTGCACAGAGTCAGCATCCAAAAGGGGCTGTTCAACCAGCTGACAAGTTTTAGCTACCAAAACCACCAAAATTTAAGGGAGAAAAATGCTATTTGTCTTCCAGATTCAGAAGCTATCACAAAGGAGATCTCTTCCTACTTAATACCCCTTAGTAATTTCCATACTGAGGAAAACACATGCACTACAAAGGGCTTACCAAGTGTAAACTTGACCGAAGGCTATCAGGGTTATAAAAGTGAGTAAGCATCCAACAAAAGAGAACTTATCTCCTCCTCCTTTGATCTCCCAGTGCGAGCTATTTGTGCGTGTCAAGAGCAAGCTTTAAAACCTGGGCAGTTGAGGAGGGATATAACCCTGGTTCCCACACAGAGCCAGCTTTATTACAAGTTTCTCCCAAACAAAGCACAGTTCAGCCATTGGCTTATATTAATTCTTCTCATTTTTCAGAGATTTAAATATACCAGCACTGGTCCTTTATCTTTAACTGTGAAAAACATGGCATCTCTAAGGCCAAAAGCAGCATTAAAATGTGTTATCTTTGTCTGGTTTTGATCAGAATGCATTTTTTTCTTCCTGTCCTGTGGACCACACTAAGGCTCCATCACCCAGAGGGCTGTACTCTTCCCTCAGACCAAGCCTATAGAGGTATTTTCCTTCAGTATTCTCCCAAGGCCCTGGTAATTTCTGCTGCATAAATTTCATGATCTATGGTCCAGACCTTGGTGTTTGTATTATCCCTAACTGGAGTCTTCCATTAGAGTTGGCCACACTTATTTTCCACCTAATCTTCAAATTTTATTAATGAAAACATAAAGCTAATCATGCTTTTTAATTAAAGATCCTACTCTGCTCTTACTGGGAGCCATCTAAAGAGTTTTAGAGTTGTTTTATTAAGTACTCAGTATCTGTGCTCAGTATTTGAGGTGAAAAAGTAAAGCGCATTTTGATACAGAATGACCTCTGTAAACATGGTTTTATAAAATCTGCATCTAAAGAAAGAAGTTATAGGTATTTTTCCCCTCTAATAGTTTTCCAGCAGACCATGCACAAATATTAGAGCATAACTAAGCAAGGAAAAAGGCATGAAAGCTTAAACTTAAGGGCTCATTTGCTAATAAAGCTGAAGAGCTGAGTAAATCAACCTAAATCAAAATCAACCTCATTTCAGACACACAGAACACTCTCAGCAGAAGTCCTTCAGAATGGCAGAGGCAGGTATTAACTATCTCTGCAAATCTCAAAACCTAAACAGACTAAATGGGAAAAAAAATACTCCTAGTTGAGGCTGCCTCCCAACTCCTATGCAAAAAGTTCATTTTCACATTACATATGACAAATGAAAGAAATTAGTATTTTGCATACTTGCTTGTTCTCTTTTTGATCAAATTTTAAACAGCTCATCTCTTTCCAGAGTTGATATGACAAAATTAATAGCAGAAAGGAGGAGCCATTGGTAAACTGAGTTTGGAAAAAAGATAAATTGACATTGGTATAGTACTCACACATAGTTTTACTCAAGACCCATCACAAAATTGTTTAAGCAACTTAGAAGTATCATAATAACAAAAGCAGCAGGCAGCAAAGTAATCAGAAAGTACTTTCTGCCATGCAGCACCGAAGTCGCCCCCACCTGAGGAAGACTTCTACTTTAAATTCAAAATATGGTATATTCCTCACAGGTTTTCTCCAAATGAAGATATTCAGGATACTCTTCATCTTACCTAGGTCCAAGAACTCCATTCTGTTAAAATCTCTTTAAAATAAACTAAACCAAAAAATTCTGCAATCTGCTGAGCAGCCCTTCCTTTTGCATCTCTGCCAAAAGCACTCTGCATGAAAAATCCTGACCCCGGTGCTTTCCTAAACCTATAAAAGGACATTATCCCAAACAACCGCAAGAGCCTTTACAGGGAAATTTAAAACCTTCGCTCATCTCCCTCGTGCTTCAGCCCCCAGGGGCAGGGTGAGGGACTGTACCCAAACCTTTTGTTTTCTTCTATCGCCTACGATGATGCAAGAGTGCTCATTAGATCACTCCTCTCCACTTTCACGAAGGAAAACAAGGTATACTCAAGAAAATAAGGACCTACCTCCTACTGGAACTACTTATGAAACTTGATTTCCTGTTTGTCTCAGTACCACAGAGATCCTCTGATGTCCAACAATACTTGCACTCCAGCAACAGCTTGTCTTTCAGCAGGGCACTCATCCGAGATTTTCTTCCTGACAGATTCCTGTGCTCACACAGCTTCTCAGTACTTACCTGCGACATATCCACCCTCTTGTCAAATCTGATGGACTTTTCAAGGTGCTGACCAATTTCTTTTAAGGGCACTGACGGTGTGTTACCATAAATCGAGCTTAGGAGCACAGGAAGATGGCCAGAGTTCCCAATAAAGACATTTTTTATGAAGCAATCCTGAGCTAAAAAAGCACAGACAGCTCTCCTCACTTCAGGAGGCAGAACCACAAAGAGACCTAACCCTGGAGCATCAGGGAAGACATTTCTCCACAAGAAAAACAAAGCACCCTTCCTCTTCAAGCACAGAAATTTTAAAAAATTATTTAAAAATAAGTAGGCTAAAATAAAATGTAAAGAAAGAACATAACCCACGAAGACAAAACCATAATACTGTACACAGGAGAAGCTTCTTGCCTCAGAGCTCCCTGGTACTTCCACAGATGCTCAGTATCACACAGAAAAAAAGCTCAATAACAACCAACTTCCACCAACACCCACAATTAGGGAAAGCAGCCCGGCATTCCCAAACCCTTCTAACCAGGTGATACTCACAGAGGACAGCTGTGCAATGAGGTTATTCCCTGGCTGTGCTGGCAGCAGGCTGGCCATGCATTCGAGGGGACAGCACTGAGTCACAGCCCTGGGCAGCCAGCACTGACTCAGCCCTGCGCTCCCGCCGGGAATAGAGGCTCAAGGTAACCCCGGCAGCTTTTGTGGAGGTCATGGATTCCCTTGGCTTGGGGACAGACACACACCGCAGCTGACCCGGAGGCAGAGAACAGAAAAATATCCCAAATCCCTTTGCAACCAGACATTCTTAAGAGGACGACTGTCCTGAGCATCCTCTGAGCTCAGCTCCCACAGCAGCAGCAGTTACATGGGTTTCTTTGGGGTTTTTTTACCTTAATTATTACTTAAATGCACACATGTGCTGCTGCTTTGGTCAGCTACAGCACCAAATACTTACAGCTCGCTCCTGCTAGCTCCCAGAGCCTGATGACCTCTTCAAGGACTTGAATTGCAAAAACAACCACTTCTCATACCTACCGTACAAAAAATATTCACTAAAAGGATTTTTAAAATGTTAAAGAGCAGGAAAGAGCAAAAAAAACCAGCCACGCTGTCTCCAAACAGGAAAGAAACTTGCTCTAAAATGTCATTTCACTTGCTTACATAATCATTTCACCAAGTTTTGTTTTTTTTTTTTTTTTTTTTTTTTTGGTCAGGCAGCATTTCTACTATAAAGGTATTTCCTTTAAAACCAAGATACATAAATGACAGTGTCTACTGATAAATGCAGTCCAAACCCACAGTTTCAATCTTCAGTACTTAAATAAAAGCTGAAATCCACACTTCAACAGCTGGATGGCCTAAGTTTCAAATATGCCAAGCATCTACTGCTTTCAGAAGTTGCAGAAACAGGAGCTTTGGTTTCTCTTCCTCAGACCACATTCTCAGGCATCCAAGCACAGACCCTCAGGGTCCTGCACCCCCACAATTTCAAACACAAGAGGTATCAGCCAAACAAGACACTCACTGCAAGCACCTGGAGACAACCCATTTCGACCTCACCTCAAACCACCCTGGCACCTAGAAGCACCAACACACTCAACCCAGCCCCTGCAGCCAGGGAAACATTCCGCACAACCACCACTGCCATTCCCAAAACCTCTTCAAGTCACAGGTGACACCTCAACAACACTGAATTGCTGAGAGGGCATGTTACACTGATGGCTCCCACGGCTCTCTCACAGCAGTGTTCACCATCACCCTGTTTAGCAGGAACCCCTTGTTCCCATGTAAGATATCTGACCGAGCGCCTGGGAAAACACCATGGGCAGCAGTTTGGGGTTTGCCAAGTGTAGGCATGAGTTTGGTAGGAAACAGCAGAGCCTGATCTGGTCCCAGTCCCAAAATGTGTCTGAGCTAGTAAGCCCAGCCATTTAGGTTTTACTCACTTAAACCAAAACATGGGTGGCTTTTAAAAGAGACAAAAGTCCCATTTAGTTATAATAAAAGCACTCCAGAGACCTCTCTGCTCATAGCAAGCCAGAGGCCTGCCGCTGAGAGCTTATGGAATTGCATTTCCATTCCCAAAACACATAGAGCCCACAAAAGGGCATTAAACTTCCAACTGAGCAGATAAATCTGGATAACTGGGGGCAATATCAAAGTGGGTTGGGGTCTGTGAGCACAGTGTGATCAAAGCTATGAGACACTCCTGTTTCAAACACTGAGCACAATGTCCTCTTTGGTACCTTCTCAGAAAACAAGTGCTCATAGAGCAAACACTCCTCCTGCTGAAAAAGATGGCTAATTTTTCTCTGTCAAGCTGAGGAACCAGTGCTCTTGAGCATCAGCAACACAGAGAAGCCTCAGCCAGCATGCTGGCTGCTGAAAACAAACTTCAAAAAGCATGTGCGCCTAAGAGGTTGGGCCAATGCTCATCCGTCACGCTCTGATAAACCACACAGCAAAATGTGAGAAAATTCCTCATGCCATCCTCGCGCTCAACTCCTGAAAGCAAGAACGGTGCACTCACGCAGCTGCGCTCTGGGAAACCTGGGGGAGGCATGCCAGGAAGGAGCAGCACAGCCAGGATCACACCCAAGCTGCTCTGTCCCTGTCTCATGGAAAACCGTGGTCTCGGAGCACAGATAAACGGGGCTCTGCACTGAATTCAAGGAGGGCAGTGCCTCAGAGCAGGGGCGATGCACCGTCACCTGGCAGAGCCCACTGCCAGCCATCTCCATATGAGCATGGGTTTCACAGAAAAACCAGGACTGCTCAACCTTGGGCTGCCAGAGGAGCAGTGGGAAGCTTTTCCGTGCAGCTGTGCCAGCCCTGAACAGCGAGGGTTACTGAGCCTTGCCTCTGGTCAGCGCACACAACTACACGGCTAAGGGCCAAGAAACATGGTTCACTGCAGAAGGAAAAAAAAAGTTAGAAGATTTGGCAAAACCCCCAAAGGCATCTATCTCGGACATCCCAAAAGTAACAACAGCCATTTAAGACGTGACTTGTTTATACTACGAGGCTCATTACAACCGAGGCCTGCCTATTTTTAGAGGTAGATATCACTACAATTGAGTGCTAGATAAACCCAAACAATTATTTTAAAAGGGTATTCCATCACTAATTATTCTAAACATCTTGTGCGTCCGGGAAGGTTGGCCTGCTGCCACTTTCCAGCATAAAACAGCTCTGAGAACAACGCTACAACTTCACTCTCAGAAGTGACAGAGTAACAGAGCAAGCAGGGTGCCTGTGGCATCCCAACAGCTCCAGTAAGTTCACCACCACTTGGATAAAATAAAAAACAGTAAGAAATGAGACCCTAATCTACTTTATGATAAAAAAATACATGAAGATGGTTTTCCTTTTATATACCACCCAAAAAAGGTGATAAAAATTAAGGGGAAAAAAAAAAAAAAAAAGAAGGAAAAAAAGCCCAAGCCAAGGACCAGCGTGGCTGATGGCTCATCCATCAATTCTGTGGTTTCTCAGCCTGAGTACAGAGTCCTGAATGCTCTGTACACCGTCTCTGGCATGACCAGTGCTTCCCTCACCTAAATCCTGAGAGGTACAAGGTGAAGATGGGCAGAGAGCAGAGGTGGCCCAGGCCAGCGGTGCCCCTCGCTCACCAGGCACCAGACAGGCGCCCTTCGGAAGCCTTTTGCTTCTATTTTTTTTAAGCAAATCAGACTTTTAAAAGCACAATCACAGATCTCACGACTGCAGTTTTGCTCCAGCACAGCACAAATCGAACCAAATCCTAAAGGAACGACGAAACCCACTGTGGGCTACGGCAACAGATGGAAAAGGGCTCTGGGGGGTTATCCAGCCGGGAAGGAAAGGCGCTGGGATGTGCAGCCGCGTTTCACGCCCGAGCTGCTCTCCAAGGACGCGCCGCCTCCCCACTGCAGAGGACGGGCGGCGGTGCCGGGGGCGGCCGGACCCGGCGACGCCGGAGGTGCACGGCGGCGGCCCGGGGGTTCGGGAGAAGGGCAGGGCGCCCAAGCCCCCGCCCGCGGGTGCCGGGCACAGGGGGTTCCCCGCTGCCCCGCTAC
>VZRO01002722.1:75147-98668 GCA_013397915.1 Daphoenositta chrysoptera
ATGGCAACGGGGGGCGAGGGGCGGGCCCGGCTGCTCGGGAGAGCCGGCGCTGATTGGGCGAGCGCGGGGCGGGGCCGGCCCGGGGGCGGGGCCGCGCTGTGCACGGTTCCTCCCTCCCGCGCCCTCAGCCCGTCCCCGGCCGGGCACGCCCGGACCGCCGGGCTCGCCACCCACACCCCCTACAGGCCAAGGGGTGCCGGCACCAGCCTCCACTGCTGCCGGGGCATCCAGCACCCCCCCCACGGGGCCCAAGGACTGAGCTTCTGCCATTCCAACGTCATCCTGGGTGCGGTGTCCGTGTCTGAATGCATCCCACCATGCCAAGATAAGAAGGCCAGACTGTGTTTCCCAGAAAGCAGTGGGAGATCTCCATCCAAACAGCATCAGTAAAGTTCGTAAGTGCTTCCACCACCTGTATGGATCTTTATGTGTGTTAGGGTTTCAGCCTCTTGTGGAACAGGGGATCCTAAAAGGATTAAATAACTGCTTTAAAGCTTGGCTGTTTGTGACAGCAGGCTTAGAAGATGGCATGTGGTCATCTGGGGAGCAGGTTTCTGACTTGCATTTTGCTCTTGACATAGAATCCCAGAATGGATTAGGTTGGAAGGACCCTTAAAGCTCATCCCATTCTACCCCCTGCCATGGGCAGGGACACCTTCCACTATTTGCTCCAAGCCCCATCCAACCTGGTCTGGAATACTTCAGGGATGGGGCAACCACAGCTTCCCTGGGCAACCTGTGCCAGGGCCTCACTACCCTTACAGCCACGAATTTCATCCCAATATCCAATCTAAACCTACTCACTGTCAGTTTAAAACCACAGCAGGTCATTGCAGTTTAAAGACATCTGCAGGTCCTGAACCAAGCCCAGCCCATGCGATGCTGCAGGACACAGAGGAAAGCAACACTGGCCTTGCTCTTCCCAGTTTTTGTGGGTTTTCAGGCTTGCAGCCTGGTATCACTCCTCATCTCTGCCCTTCAGAGCACTTTCATCATGTCCCAAAATCTCATTCCTGGCCACAGTTAACCACAGACATCAACTGGTCAAAGAGAAATCTTAACTTTCCCAGCTTTCTGTCCCTTTGAGGTTACTTGACCATCCTTTCAGTGAAGGAATTTTTCCTAATATCCAATCTAAACCTCCCCTGGTACAGCCTGAGGCCATTTCCTATGGTCCTGGATATGTGTTGACACCTCTTGCTGCATCAACCACCTTGGCTAAAACTCCATTACTAAAACTTCATGCTGAGAACTCTGTGTGCTTTCTCACCTGTTTGTCCAGAGTGTCTGGGTGGTGACACCCACATTACCATGTCCCTTCAGTGCCCAGCACAGGCTCCAGGTGCAGCACTGAGTGGCTCATGGCTTCTTCCTTCTCTCCCTGTTCCTGGTGGGCTAAGGATCCATGCAGGCGTTCACAGGGAGGGAAAAGAGGACCAGCACAAAAGCCAGTGCTGGAAACAACAACCTATTTTTATATTTCCTTCTCGCAGGCACAACCCTTCGTCTCTGCCCTGCTCGGAAGCAGCAGCACAAACGGGCAGGCTGCTTTTGGCTGCTGATGCCTTCACCTCCAGGAATGCCTGTCTGTGTTTTCTTATACTATTTTAAGCTCAGAGAATTTAACACTAACAACTGCATTTTTCCCCTGCCTTAGGATAAGCAGTGAAGCCAGAAACGAAACCACTTTCCTCAGTTCCACCTCTGTGTCACTGGCCAAAGTGGTTGTGTCCCACCAGGATGCTGGGAAAATCACTGCTGGCCACAATCCTGTGCCCCGTGCTCTGAGATGACCCTGCCTGAGCTGGGAGGTTGGACGAGGTGACACACTGTGGTCCCTTCCAACCTGACTTTGAAATGTGGCAGGGACAAGGGTGGGGTGGGAAGCACAGTGTGTTCCCAGGCTCCTCATCCCGCTCAATGGCAGACCCAACTCCACCATGGATCAGCTGGTGCCCTGCCACTGTGGGATGAAAGGGGCTCCCTCCCCAAACAGCACTGGCCTTGCTGAGCTGAGCCGCTATGACTCAGTTACTGGTGCTTATGAAACATCAGGTTTTTCCAAATCATTCAAACCGTTGGCGGGTGGGGGGGGGGGTTGTTGATTGGTTGGGGTTTTTTTGGCTTGGTTTGTTTTCTGTAAACCCACTTTAATAAATGAATGGCTCTTTAACACTGTTTTTTTCATCCAAGTCCTGGAAAATCGGAAATATTAGGCAGTCACTCATAGAAGTGAGCATGGCACATTTCAAACACCACAAGCCAAAAGCAGCTTCACGCTTTCCACACTCTGACAGTGATTTTCCACCTCAGGGAAACACGACTTGCAAACTGGCCTTGCTCCTTCGGGTCCCCACATGTGCTGAACATATCCCTGTGTGCTAGTCCTGGTGCACAGTTCTGCACTATGGACTCCACCCCACATCCAGCGTACTGGAGTCACACCTTGCATCCTGCATGCCAGTTCATCCAGACCTACTTTGAGAGTCCTTAACCTCACCTGAGGATGTGGTGGATGCACTGCCAGACCCAGCACCTCCTCCACCATTCTGTGCCACCAACCCAACAGAAGCTGCATCCCTGAAAAGCCATGGCAGCAGATCCAAGCTTGGTAGTTTCTCCCTGCTGTCACCATATGATCCTCAGCAGAGCAGCTGCCAAGCCTGGGGAACCTGTTTCCAAATCCATGCTGCAAAAAGAAGGAGGGAGGATGTTTAACCCATTCCTTGCGGAGTGGCAAGCTGGCAGTCCTGTAGGACAATGGCATCCTCACCAGGGTGGTGGCTGCTGCTGTAGGACAACTGGGGAGCACAGCTGCCTAATCAAAGATTCAGCTGCTTCATAGATGGTCTGTAACATGAGTTTCTAAGGCCAGCACATGCTTCAAGGCAGTTTGGCAGCTCCTCTTGCAGTAACCTGCTTGTGTACACCCCTGAACAATGCTGAGGTGTGTCCTTGTGCCTACACGGTGTCCTGGGCGGCATCTACAGGCAGGATGGTGATTCCAGACCACCTGTGAGCACACTGATCAGGTGATAGACCAAGCAGAGTGCCCTGCCTGATGTCACCCAAGGGAAGAGCTGGATCAGGGCAGCCCCAAGACAGAGAGGCCCCCACACTGGGCTGGGGACATCTCCTAGAGACAGGGATCTCCATCCACAGGGATCTCCATCCTTGGGGTTGGAGGAAGCTTGACATCCAACGCAATTTCACAGGAGCACCAATGGTCCTGTCTTTTCACCCCACCTGCACTGTGGTACAGGGCAGAGGAAGGACTGTGGCTCCCCCTCACCCTCTCACACCCCTGGGCTGGGTGGCCACAGGCATGCTGCTGTGTGATGCCACCCATGGCAAATGTCCCTTGGGGTCACAGTGGGCAGGCAGGATCAGAAGCCAAAATGCAGAACTGCCTTGGGGACAGTCTGAGCACTGCCCAGCAACAGGTCATGAACTGACCTGCTCAGTGACCAACACAAGGCCAATTTTTAAACCATCAGCATCTAGGGAGGTTTTGGTCATGATAGATGAGGTGCAGTGTAGGCTGGCTGTTACTGCTCAGCTGCCAGGCCCTGGCACCAAGACAGACCGAGCTGACCTTTTGTGGAATTGTGACAAGGAGTGGTCAAAAAACCAAAAAAAGTAAAGTTAACATTGGGAATTAGGAGGAGATAAAACTGGAAGCAAGATCCAGCAAGCGCCATTCAAGTATGAGAACATCTCTGGCTCAAAAATCCCAAGACATGGACCATGAGAAGTTGGAAAAACGCATGGAAAAGGATTGCTTGAACTGGTTTACCACTTCTATTTATGCTGGTCACCAGCAGCAGCAGCATCCAGAGCTCACCCCAGGTGCCTGCAGCATCCTCTGCTTATCTGATGCACCTGCATTGCACATTGAGCAATGATGAGCATCCCAGCGTTCACTTGGAGCCCACCAACAACATGAGGCATTGTGGGCACAGCACCCCTGAAAACAGCACGAGCTCTACCTTTACGCAGAGGGCCAAAAGGTGGGTGGAGGAACATCAACAGAGTTGTAAGAGTTAAGTGTCTTCCCATGGTAACACCTCCTGCTCCCAAAGCAAAGGGCTCATGAGGCAGGCAGGGGTTGTTTTACCAGTGAAGTGGAAATTGTTGAGATGAACCCTCACATTGGTGAGCAGTGATTACATGTACCCAGGACAGCTGTAAACGCATTCAGATGAAGCATATCCAAAACAGCCGTAAACACAGCCACATCCCCTCTGCCCAGAACACCAACCCTGCTTCCAGTCTGGAGCCGCCAGCACAGCTCCATGCCATGGCACCAGGGATGTGGATGTGTTCATAAACCCATCAGGCTGTCTGGGCTTGCAGCTGTGGGGGGCACTGATGCCCCCATGGCCCTGTTGCACAGCAGGGCTCTCAGTAGCCCCCTTCCTCCCTGCCAAGCCTGCAGAAAGCAGGGGGCCTGGAGCAGCAACATCCTGCAGGGAAGCCACTCTTCTTGCCTCTCCCCTTTCATGGGTTGGCTTCTGCCCATCAATCTCTCAAATAGTGCTTGCTAAAGCCAGACAAACCACACATTAAATACAGACCAAGTGTTCAGATGAGAATGGTCTGTCCATTCCCCCGGGCTGGCTGAGCTGGAACAAAGGGGTGCCTTCGATGGGGTGATTATCTCTTCCTTCATCTCCTTCACTTGGGAGGATATCCTGGCATCATCTGCTTTTACCTGCTCAGGGCCTGACATTTGTTCCCTTTCTAGCACCTTCCTGTTTGGGACATTTCTTTGTCTAAGCTTCCTCTCCTACTTATGTTGCTGAAACCAAGTCCAGGGAGCATCAGGCAAACAATGTGTCGCACGCCACTGTCAACATCCTTCCCAGCAAACTGCATCCTACGCATTCCTTGAGCAGACAGCAGCAAACTCCCTGGTCATGGCTTACTCAAAGAGAACCTGCACTGCATTAAACCACAGAAATCCTCAATTTAGGAAGTCTGAGCATGGATCCAGACCCCACTCCTCGCTGCCCTGGGGTAGCACCATCAGGGACAACTGCGGCTCCCCAGATGTTTGGGGATGATGAGCCACAAGGAGCAGATACATGCGCACCTGTATGGTTCATGTACAAATCACACTGAGTTCAAACAGCCCATCTGGCACAAAACACCAATCATCAAAGAAGAGAGAAACCCTTAGATAGTATTTTATTCACCCTACTTGGAATCAAGCAGTCTGAAAAATCTCAGAGCATCCAGATGCAAAGGTCTAAATCTTAAAAACGCTGCTGGCAGAGCACTGTGTTTTGTTTTCACTCTTTAACAGCTTCCTCGTAAGGAAAATTGAATTGGTTAAGGAAAAAAAAGCCACCACAAAAATCCTTGTGCCCCTCTCAGCAACGCCACTCCTGATGCCAATCCCAGTCTGGGTTACCAGAGCACCCAGTGAGGCACCAGGACCGGATGGAGAGAAACCACAGAGCCAGACGCCAGCTGCCTCTCCCAGAAAAAATGTCTGAACAGGATTAAATTGCTCATCAAACTAAAAACACAAAGCCAGGTTTAACGCCTCACACTGAAGCAACCATAGTTCAGAGCACAATCAGCAGATCCCAGATAATTATCTCATTGGGAAGAGTCAGCATGCAGGGCATGGCCTTCCCTTGCAAGGAAATGGTGAGTATGGAGATAAGGGTGATCCAATTAACCGGACTTCATGCGGATTTCAAAATGCTATGTGGCAATGCTCTTAAGCACTTAAAGAATACCCAAAAGCTCTTAAAGAAACGGAGCTGCCATGGGATAAGAGATAGAGCACTCCTGGGATTAGTAACTGGTGAAAGGTCAGGAAGTGAAGAGCAGGAACAGGACTACATCTCTCAAGGGAAGGTCTGATGCATCTCACTTGAGTGCTCTGAAAAGGCCAGGACACAGCACTGTGACAGAACATCCATGCAGGATGGCCACCAAGGGCAGTGATGCCAACAGACAAAGGCAAAAAGGCCATGGTGAAACCTGTGCTTCTGAGCAGGAGCAAGTGGGGCTGTGCTTTGAGGCAAAGGCTGGATCAGGTGATTCACCTCTGCCCCTCTCTTGTGCAACACCTTGATGAAAGGAATTGCTGGTGCAAACCTCATATAGCTCAAATTAGCATGCAGTTGTATTTCCTTGGGTTTCCTGAGGCTGATCCTGCTGGAACCCACCTTGGGTTGGTTTCAGAGGTTAAAAAAAAGGGCAAAAGAAACAGATACAAGTGTGAGAAATGCAAGGAGCAGCCAGGGAAGAGGGCATCTGGGGAGGGAAATAACCCCACACAGGCAAGGAGCTCGCTGTACATGCTGGAGCATGTAAGAGTGGCAGAAGGTCAGAAGTGCCAAGTCTCTGCTCTGCTAGCCACATTCTGGGCCAAAAGGAGCAGGAGACACTGGAGTTTCAACTGTCTGGAGCTCCCTGAGTGCTGGGTCAGCCACACTGCCCACAGTGGGACTGTAGAGGACCGTCACCATGGCTGGAGGGGTCTTTTGGCATTTGCAGCCATGTCCCTTGCAAGGTGCCCCAAGCAGACTCTCCTGTGGGCTGGGGTGCGACTGGTGCTGTGTGAGGTTATGGAAGGGTGAGGAGTGCAGGTCTTTTTTGTGAGCTGGGATAAAACTCCTCACCCTCAGACAGCAAACCTACAGATACACCCCCAAATGGCCCAAATGAGGCTCAAAGCTCAGACTCACCAGTGGCTGTGGTGAAGACATGCATGGAAGGGAGTCCTGCTGTGCCCTAACCAGGGAGCAGAGGAGAGCAACCACACTGCAGCAGAGACCCAATGCTCCCAAATATTCCCGCTGCTCCTCACCAGCTGCCACTGGCATCCTAAGGACAGCATAATAAGTGTAGCTGGAGTTGCACCAGACCACGGCATGACCCAGGGCCTGCTCTCAGCTGGTGGGGGGAAGAACCTGGGAGTCATCTCAAGAGCCCATGGCAGCCCCTCAGCCCCACTGCTCCCGGCCAGCACTTGGGACAAGCCATCTGGACCCCAGCAGCCACAAGGTTTCCCTAGTAGCCTGGGAGGCAGCCAGCTCCACCCCAATACCCACAGCACCAGCATGCGCCTCCGTGCCGGGCTGACAGGGCTGGCAAAAGCCATCTCACATCTTAGCTCCAGGGGAACCAAGAAAGCCATGGGCAGATACAGCAGCTCATGGCTTCAAAGAGAGCGTAAGCAAAAGTGCTCTCTACCCGCAAAAAGTCATATTTTCCACAGGTGAAGGGGACTTGTATGAGATCTGTAAGGAAACCTTTCCAGGGCAGACAAGCCAGCAAGTGGAAGGAAGAAGGAAGTAGGCTACGTGCTTACAACCCAAGGGATTTCCTAGGGCTAGACGTAAGGCTGGGACCAGGTCTGTGTGACTCACTGCACCTTTTGGAGCTGTGCTGCTGCCCTGATGCAAGCCCTGCTCCAGCAGGAAGCAACCAATCGGCCACCGCAGGTACCACGGAGAAACGTGGGAGTAGTAAGAGCAGGGATATTAAAAAATATCCCTGCACACCAACAACTCTACCCATGAGCTGCTGAGAAGGGAGAATCCCCTTCCACCCACTGCTCTGTGTGTAGCTGAAAATATCCACTGGTACCACCAGATGGACAGGATACCCTGGCTCCTGCTTTCAGACACAGCTCTATGAACAGCCTTCCAAGGCGAAATTCCCAACAAGAAAGAGAACAGCTCAAAAAAGTAGCCCCAAATTTCTCCAGTCCCGAGTTGTGGTGCATTCACTGCTTACTCACTTCTTGCCAAGTCTGGAGCTGCTGGGTTGGGCCCCCACCCACCCCTCTGGCACAACTACTCCTTACAGCTTGGAAGCTATTTTTTTCCCACCCTGCTATCTAAAAAAGAAAAGAAAACGCGTGAAAGCTTTTATCATCCTGAAAACATGCCAACTGTGAAGGCGACTCTGTGTCTCAGACGCCTGTTTCCTGGCAGATTTTAAGTCCTTTGCTCAACTGCTCGGATGGCGGGGGCAGGAGATGCCTGCAGCAGCAGGCTGTGAACTGGAGCTCTAAACACTCACATGTTTAACTGCTGCTAAATTCCTGGGGGACCAACAATTCCAAACAGCGGGCTCAGAGCTAGACACACAGCCGAGTGATGGCGCCAGCCCATCCGAGGTGAAGGAAAGGTGCAAATGTGTTGCACAGTGATGCTGTGCATGCAGATCAAGGGCCACCAGCCTGGGTACAGGAGGTACCGAGGGGGGTCACTGGCCCAACACCTCCACCTGGGGACAGCTACCAGGCAGTAAAAAACGGAGGTCATCCTGCTCAACACCTTCACTGGGTCAGTCACCCCTTCGCTTCCCAGATAATGAGGCTTCAGTTCTGTTGGCTCCCAGAGGTTTGAAGGCAAAGAATGGGACCCAGCAAGCAGGCTGAGCAAGGAAAAAGTGCTGGACAACTGCACTGTTGGTGTCCAAATTTACAGTGACCAGCTCTGGCCGTAGCCACCTAAAGGTGCTGGGAAATCCACACGCAGCCAGAAGGGTAGGGACCCTACCTTGGTGCCACTCTGTAAAGAGCTACACACACAGAGGCCTTCATGACAGTGATGCTTTGGGGGGCTCCAACATGCTTGGAGCTGGTTTTGAAGAGGTATGTCCAAGTTTTGGCCAGAACCCAGGGATTAATCCATACCACCTCATGTCATTACCAGGGTAGGGGGTAGGGACTGGCTTGCAGTCGAAGAAAAACATAGCAGTACTGTCTGCCATCATTCATTGTCTCAGGGTCTGGGTGAGCATTTCTGCATGTGAATCACCCCCTCTTTTTAAATTAATATTGTTGCTGTTACTGTTCCTTTTCTTATCTCATTGCTGTTTCCAGTTTTCCATCCTTCTTTGTACTTAGAATCGTAAGAGAGAATTATACAATGGTTTGGGTTGGAAAGAACCTTAAAATTCATCCAGTTCCACCCCCCTGCCATGGGCAGGACACCTTCCACTATCCCAGGTTGCTCCAAGCCCTGTCCAAACTGGCCTTAAACACTTCCAGGGATAGGGCAGCCACAGTCTCTCTGGGCACCCTGTAACAGGGTCTCACCACCCTCACAGGGAAGAACTTCTTCCCAATATCCCATCTCACCCTGCCCTCTGGCAGTGTGAAGCCATTCCCCCTTGTCCTGGTCCTCCAGGCCCTTGCCCACAGCACCTCTCCAGCTCTCTTGAAGCCCCTATAGGCACTGGGGCTGGTGGGGCTTGAAGGTCTCCCCAGAGCTTTCTCTTGTCCAGGCTGAACAATCTCAATTCTTTGATGTCATCACGTTCTTCATCTCCCACCTTCTCTCCCTTTCAGCACAAGGATGGCTGCACCTGGGGCTGGCCAGCCTGAGAGCAACAGGATAGAGGACAGGACACAGTCAGCATCTCCCCATGGCCTCTGCCAGCAGGAAGCTCCTGCCATGCCCTGTGGGAAAAGGGGTGGCTTTTCTCTAACAGGCCGAGTCAGCAACAGTGCCTGCCGTGCCAGAGCCAAGAGACAAAGCCTCTATTCAACAGTGTCAGCCTAGAGAGAGAAGACCAGCAGCACTACAACTGAGGCAAGACAGGTATGATCAAGGTGCAAGCCACCCCCATTGCAGCTGGTTTCAGGCACTAACTTGGGTCAGAGTCAACTGCAGCAGGCTGCTTTCCCAAGGTTAAGAAGCATCAGTAAACATTTTTCATGCTTCAAAAGACAGCACTAGTAATTTTGGGTGTCAAATCAGGATCATCTCCAATAGGGAATGGCCCTGCCTTCAGTTGTCCCCCATGAAAATTCACTGGGGTTTTGTGAACATTGGTGTTTGGTAAAGGAAAGACCTGCTCCAGAGGTTCCCAATACCAAAAATGACTGGCTGAAGTTCACAGCCTGCAGGCTGGACATGTTTTGGGATGCTTCCTACAGGGCAGGCCAAACAGGGAACAAAGGCCAAAAGGGATGAGCATCACCCACAGCAAGCACGTGCTTCCAGGGCAGGAGGAAGGCAAGTTCGTGAGTTAGACATGATCTGCAGTCATTTCTCATTGCTTGTAGCAGTCTCCGGATTCACTGTACACATGGAAAGAACAATTATTTTATCTCATTTTCCACAGAAGGAAATAAACTCATATTTCAATTCCTATTTACCAAAACAAGAGCCAGACAAACTCAGTGCTGTATCAAAGTATGTTTATTCCAAAGCTAAATTTCTCACAGAAAACAATGTCTATGAACAGCAGCATTGGTCACAATGAACTCCAAAAGCTTCCTGGGCTCCCGGGCTTGGGGTCCTGAACCATCCCAACAGAGCAAGCAAGAATCTCTTCTCAGAGTTGTCAGGAAGAGGAGGGGGTAAATGACAGATACATGGCCATTGGCACAATTTCAGAAATCATGCCTGCTCACAAGAAGAGCAAATGTATCAAGACACTTTGCAGGGAGATTAATGCCGGCACAAGAATCTCACAGAACACCCTGCTCCGTGCAGACTGCCTGTAAAGGAGCAGCTGCCCCTGTCAGGAGAGTTGTGTTATTCCTGCAGACAGAAATCAGGGCTGTTGGATTTAATTATCTGCTAAACTGCTTCCAAGGACCGAAGTAGCTGGGAGGTCGTGCCAGGGATGTGCTCCTTCACAGCCTGTGCATGGCTGGGCCCAGCTGAAGCTCTAAAGGGGTTCCCCTTCTTCCCCCTGCCTCAGCCTCTTGGAGAGGTGCTTGCTGATGGCCAGGAGGGGGTTGGCTCTGTACTGGGGATCGGTGATAGCCTCACGAAACCGAGCCACTTCCTCCTCTCTGAGGAAAGAAAAATAACACACCAGTTCTCTAAGTGCCTCGTGTGAAAGGAACTGAGCAGATAAGGACCAACTCACAAAGCGGTAGATTTCTGTTGAGACAGAGTGATCCTGGGTGTAAATCTCAGAGAAAGACAGTGCAAGAATAAACCTAATTTAGCCAAGGGCAAAGCTCAAATTGCTGCCAGCTTCATGGGAGCCAGAGACTTTAATCCCATGCCACAGACACACAAACAATCACGTTAGTGTCCAGCATCACTTAGGAATGGGTTTTTTTAGAGCTTTTCCCTAGTAAACCAGAAACAAGAGACCGTGGATCTGGTGAATCATCAGGAATGAAAATTACTTCAGATTGCACCAGCACAAAATCAAATTCTCTTTAGAGAGCTCGTCTACTGACTCTCTTTATTGCTGAACATTGAGCCCCAGTAATCCTACATGCAACACTAGCTGGACACCATGGGAAGAGCATGACAAAATTACCTCTGTATGCCTGGTCACAGTGCTTCCTGGGGAAATGACCTTGTCTTAAAAAGCAAGCAAGCAGGGAGGGACAAAAAGAGAGCAGGAGTATAAAAGAAAACCTGAGTTTTCACACAGCCACATCCACTGCAGCATCCCCATCTCCCTCAGACTGCCAGGCTCTCCACAGCCTCGCCAGACACACACTTGGTAGCACTCACGTACTTTCCTCCCAAGCATGGTCCTTCCCTTCAATGCTCCTGCCAGAGGAACAGAGAGAGGAGCCAGACCTGAAGCTTGGGTCAGGGCAATAAGGTAAGGCTTAGGGAACCTCTCATCCGAACTAATACCTTGGGAAAGAAACCCCAAGACCTTCCTCCAAACTTTTTCCCTCCCAAGAAGCACAGACTTCCCAGACCACTAAAACGTAAAGAAAGGCAGAACTGAGCAAGAAAGGCATCCCAGCACCAACATTGGCCTGTTTCTAACAGAGAAGGGTATTCATGGAGAGCAGTGCTGGATCTGTAGCCTGACTGTTCAGCCTCAGTTTGAAGCTGAATGGCTCAAAACTGACAGAAATCCTGGAAGCAAGAAAGCAAACACTGCCAGATCACAGAGCCTAGCCCCAGGAGAGCTGTGCTGAGGGAAAATGAAGTTCTTGAGGGAATATGAACTATCCAACAGATTATACAGAGGAATAAGGAGTTGCCAGACTAAGTCCAGGAGTTACTTGGAAACATTAAAGTTCTGCATCCTTGTTGATATTCAAAAGCCACATGGACATGGGTCTTGAGCAACCAGTTCTAGGTGACCCTGCTTGAGCACAAGGGTTGGACCAGGTGACCCCCAGGGCTCCCTTCCAGTCTCAACCATTCCACGAGGTTCTGCAGGGACCGGACACTGACAGCTGGGTACTTACAGGAGCTGATGTTTCTGAGCTTGTTTCATCAGACAGAAATCTGCTGGTTGTGCCTTTGCTTTTATGTGGCTGTGGAGAGAAGAAACCAAACAAGTGAGTGTTAAAGCATTAATTTAGCAATGGCTGTGTAGATGGAAAGACTCCAGGCATTTTGCATCTGCCTTCCCAGAAAGGACAGGTAATTAATTGTCCTGCATGGAAATTGTCCTGAAAAGCAATTATTTCTATAGCCAGGCATTGCATGGAAATGCAAACTCCTTCCACCCGAGGCTGACAGAGCAGAAAGCATTACAGGAAAAACAGATCGCTCAGTGCCAGAACTGGTCATTAGCTGTCCATGCCCAGATCACTTTCTGCTTATCACTGACCTCCAGGTCAAACTGATCCTGCTGCTTAGAGAAAAGATTCCATCAAACCTCCCCTCCCCAGCACACATGTCACCTCTGCACAGTTCATGTTCGCTGCTGACGCCGTGGAACTCCAGCCTCCACAGCCATCCTTTACAGAGAGTGCCAGGGATACTCCAGGAGAGGAGGGAGCTGCCCGCCCTGCTTTGGTTCCTGCAGTGGCATCACTGGGATAGAACGTGCTGTAATGCACCATGGTGCACTCTACGCACAAGAGACACAACAGCAGATACAGATCTGCCATCTCTCTATGCATTCCTTATTCCTGGGCAAAGTCCAAGGACACCAGAGGTGTAACCCCATCCCACGTGCTGCCCGATGCCAAGGGGCAGCAGAGATTCACCACAAAGCCAGTGCTGAGCCCCAGCAAGGGATATGCAGGAAGGGCAGAGATTGCTTTTGGGACTTGAGGTGCACAAGGGGAGCTGCTGGTAGAACTGGACATTAAGGAAAGGAGAAGAAATTTCCATTCTTCAGGATTACACAGATACAAAAGTTAACAGGAGAAACAGGTTGGGGAAAAGGGTCTGCCTCCGTGGGATACCTCCTCCCCAATTTGCCCTGAAGCAGAGCCCCAGCACACAGGCCAAGGGGGAGAAAGAGGGCCTGCACCCCACCTCTCTGTTGGAACAGGGATCAAGGAGGAATATTCCCATACTGGTGGGTGCTGGGGGCTATGGCCACCCCACCTGATCTGCCCCAAAGTTCAGGAAACACAACAGTTTCTCACCTTCTCTTCAAGACAGCAGGATCTGGTCTCCTGTTACAGTGACCTCTTCTTCCTATTTCCCTCTCTGGCATGCTACCCTCCATCCTCGTATTTTGCCTTTTTCCCCCCCATTCTTCCTTTATTCTTACTCCCCTTGTCTCACATTCCTTCACGTCATTCATCTTCATCACCCCTCTGTATTCAATCAGCTCCTGCTTATTTTCCTCTCCTCTTCCTCTCCTCATTTTGAACAGCTCAGCACAGGAACAACTTCTGGTCTTAGTTTGCCTGGAATGCTCACAGACGCTCAGGAAAATCCTTTCTCAAGCTGGATGGAAACCCTTGGTCACCACAGCAGGGCTTGCCAAACCTGAGTGTGCCACCAAGTTGTCATGGCAGTCCCTTCAGAGGTGAGCAACTCTGCAGAGGGTGACAAACCCTAAAGGAAAGTTATTCTAGAGTACATTCCTGGCTGAATTTCCCCCCAAAACCACCAGCATGCTGCCTGTTCACTTGGACCCTGTAAGCAGCCCAGCTTCATTACCCTTCATTGCCTTCATTCATTATAAAACAGAATAAAAACCTCCCTGTAATGCGCTTTTACCCTGCAGGAGATCAAATTCCTGGAGAATCTAATCTTTTATTAATACTGCTGACAAATCACCAGAGAATTACCCTTCCTTTCTGTAATGATTCAAATCCTATAAAAGCCTCCTCTGATTATTTCAAACACTTCTACACAGACATTCAGGAAGCCAGAAGCCAGCAAGGGGAAGAAAAGCCTGTAGCTCCTCCATGCCAGTACCAAGGGGGGCTGGTTTAGGGTTAGCAGGTCACAGGCAATGTAGATTACATCAACCCATGTCAAATTCCCAACTCCACTGTGCCAACTCGGGCTTCTAAAAGGAAAGACTTTTGGCGAAGGTCAGGGATAGGGAGAGAGGGAGCTGACAGTGCACAGGGAACAGCCAACTCAGCCATGCTCTTGGCCGAAGTCACACTACAAGACAACAAAGATTCTGGCCAGAGTGCAAGGGGCTCTGCTCAAAGGGCTTGAACTGCCTCAGGAGAAAGCCCGGATGAAGGTCTGGAAGGATGGAATGTCAGGCTGCAACACCACATGCCCAGGTTATTAAGTGAAGTCAGCAGCATTACAATGTGGATACCTACATGCCACTCCTGCAAGTCCCAGGACATCTGGGTGCTCCCAGCCTGTCTCATGCCAAGCCTCATCTGAGCAATATAGTGCCCCTCTTAGCTGTGGGTTCAGAAGACACATTTCATCTTTTTTTCTTATGTCAAGTGAAGCATGGAAAGGGTTAAAATAGAGTTGAGAATGAGACCCTGTTCTCCTGAGCACCACCTGTAGCTACAAGCTGAGCCAAAAGAAGAAGGGAAATACATAGCCCACCCCTAAATGGCACATACCTTTTGAGAGGCTTCCTGCCTCTACCACCTGTGGTCAGGTCAGAGAGCTCAGGCAGGGCTTCCATCAAGGGCTGCATGTCTCCCACCACAGGTGTTGCTTTCCTCTTCGCTTCAGCTTTTTGCTTTTGCTTGGCCATCTTTACACTTTCTATTTCTGAGTCAGAAACAAGGCATTACTGGAAGAAGGGGAAACACCTGCAGGAGACAACCCTTGAGCTAAGAAATTCATAGGTTGCTTTACCATTTACAACAGGCCAGAAGTGATTTAAACCAGGGAAAAAATGAACAAAATGCAGCAGGGCCATTCCCTCCATTGATTGTGTTTGCTTGTAACTATATACATCCCTTCTGACATTGCAATGGGAAGTGAAATTCCCAGACTTTTTTTTGTCTGTTTCCATCCCTTACACTGCTCATGCTCACAGCAAAACAGCACAGGAGTCCCGGCATGGCAAAAACTACATTGACCTTGCATGGAATTGGGAAACAAGAGGGGAAGGGACAACCCAAATACAGTCAACTCCACATCTGGCCCTAAACAAGCACAGCCCTCTCACTGCATTGCTGTTGGGACCAAACAATGGTCTCCTAGCACAGACAGAAAAGATGGACTTAATTTCAGTTGTTTACTTAGTTTGGAGCGAGTCAAGGTTCCACCTTCATGACTCACTGTGGAGTGCAAACAGTCAGATACTGGATAAAGCAGACCCTTGGAAAAGCACTGCACCAAGTGGCAGATACAGATGGCTTTTCTCAGGACCAGGTTTCCCAGCGTCCCAGCAGCAGCTCTGACAAGGGTGTTGGCACAGAAAGCTCCACAAATGTTAGATCCGTCTCCTTCTTTGCCTTAGGAGGTGGGCACTGAAAGCCACAGGCTTCTGCCTCAGTCCTTGAGGCTCCCTGCTGTAGCAGTAAGTCCCACAGCAGCTCATGCTTCTCAAAGCCAGCAGCTTCCAGGGTGAGCACCAGCAGACCTGTCCTTTAGGACAGCCCACAAAAGCCCAGCACTGCTACAAGCCTTCAGCTGAACTCCAAGATGCCCCAACCTGACCCAAAAGTCCCTTGGACAACTGCAAGGATGCACCTCAGTGCTGAGCTACAAATTCCTGGTGTGGACATGACCGTGTGCCAGAAGCCACGGGGCTGAGCTGGTGGCATAGGGAGGCCAACAGCTCCCAAGGCAGCATGGCCACAGAAGCCCAAGTATTTTTAGTGGGAGCACAAAAGCAGCCAGTCTGACTTACAGACCACAGTCCTGGGTCTAATCCTGCTCCCACAGTCAAGGAAGCAGAACTCAAATTCAGTAGCTGGCTCCTTTAATTGCCTTGCTTGTTCTCCAACTCAGCTGAGTCGAAGAGCAACAGTTTTTCAGGAACTACAGTTCTGCTGTACGTGGATGTTTGTGACAAATCAGGATTGGAAACACTTCTCCTCACAGCAATCCCTGCCAAGAACACAGCTTTCTGTTCTGCATTACTTCTTTTTTTGGTCTGGCTTTATGAAGCTGACTACTTCAGTGCTTTCATGAACAGTATGTGCTCAAAATTTTCAGACACCTGATTCTGCGCAAACATCCCAAATTCTTTTCCTATGAAGTCTTGTTCGTCTGAGGAGCCATGCGATATGTATTTTTAAATGTGTATACTTCTAATGTCTGAAGCATTACATAAGTTTTTTCCCCTCTCTAGTCTCTCCTAAGATTACTTATTGGCATGGAAGAAAGCTCTAAGTTTTGCATTTGCACTACTGGGCTGAACTTTGGTTCCCAGGGTCTTGGCATCCAGTGTCACAAAAGCAGCCCTGGGACAAGAAGAAACAACAAACTCAGATTTAGGAAAACAGAGATGTAGTGATAACTTCAGCAGTCCAAGATGGGTTCTCTTTTAGGGGGACAAAGAGTTCTTTCTCCACAAAGAACTGGCAGAGTTTTTAGGTACTTCTGTGCCTGTAAAGCACTTCTAACACTTAGTAGCTCCTAAGACAGATAATTTGGCCTGGAGTTTACTGTCTTGGTGTTCTCCTCAAAGCAAAGCCTCTGAATTTCACTCATATTCTCTCATCTGAGTAATTTTAGAGCCAAGAGAAAAGGAAAGAGGCCACAGCAGGGCCAAAATAGCACACATGATCTTGGGAAAGACTGATGCTACAAAGGCATCATGAGGGCTGGATTAAGACAGTATAGGGATCCTGCTCCTGGGCTTTTCCAAAGCAGCTGACCTTGACTAGCACAGCCACCTGTGCTTTGTGTCCAAGCAAGATGTCAAGGCATTCGGCAGCTGTTGGCTGGTTGTTTGGGAGGTTTCCTTCACGCCCATGGGTGTTAAATTCTTAGCTTTTTATCTAAGAAGAGCCACACACACCTTCAGTGCAACTGGTGAAATCACAAGTTAATGAACTTGTGCTCAGAGCTCAGGCACAGAAAGCATCTGGTGTAGCAGAAAGCTGCATCCCTCTGCTCCAAACACAGTCTGTGTCCAATTCTGTTGGGCAAGAAGATGTTAGGACAAAAGCCTGTCCCAAGAACAGCTTCACGTGACACAAGGAATCCCTCTGCTACACTGGGTAGGACAGCATAGTCGCCTACTGTGCTAAGACACTCAAACCAGAAATACAGACACTTCCCACAAGAAAGAGAAGCATTTCTGCCATGAGCTGGATTTGTTTAGCTCATATTTCACTGCCTCGAGAAAGGCCAGACTGTCTGGTAAGTGGGTTGACTGACCTGCAGCATGTGGGAAAGAGCAGTAACACAACCGGCAGTCTCCAGAGTTGTCCCTTACTGAGGGGGCAGGAGAGCCCACTGCAGGCTCTCACCACAGAGGTTTGGGATTAGCTGGTGGTAGCATGGGAGCTCAGCTCCAGCCTGTCCTGCCATCCCCACAGATCCTGGGCGAGGAGGAGCTCCATTAGACAGCTACTCACATCTGTACCAGAGCTTTAAAAGACAGAAAAATATGCTAAACTTACACGGGGACAGTGCCCTTCTGGACAGAAAAAGGGTTTATGCAGTCATATATATTACATATGGTAAAAAATCAAAAGTAGAACTGGGGCAATGACTGACTCTTGGTGCTGAACACTGAGAAGCAATGCCTGGAACTTTTAACCCAGCGCTGGGGAGGGATGAAGGTTTCTGAGAAACATCCAGCCTCTCCCAGCACTGTCACCCAAACCCAGTGTAACTATGGTCTGTGATGCTGTGTCACAGGAATACTCACTCTGCAGCCATCTTTCCTTCCTCAGCTTCATCTTCTCTCTTTTGGAAAGAACTGCTTTTTCTTCCAAACCTAGAAAAGAAGAGACATGAGATGGAGCCTGGCTCCTGCACAACAGATTCTGTTCAACCTTTGACGCTTTTGAATTTGCTGGCACAGCAGGCAGGCTGCAGGCAGATCCAGAGGCTACCCTGCACCCCAGCTTTTAGGCAAACAAATCAAACCTGCCTTGCTGTGAGTTAAAAAACAAGAAACAAGTAAGTAGACCAGATCATTAGCATAGGATCACGGAAGGGTTTGGATTGGAAAGGACCTCAAAGTTCATCCCATTTCAACCCCCCCCTGCCATGGGCAGAGACACCTGCCCCTAGACCAGCTTGTTTCAAGCCCCATCCAGCCTGGCCTTGAACACTTCCAGGGATGGGGCAGCCACAGCTGCTCTGGGCAACCTGTGCCAGGGCCTCACCACCCTCACAAGGAGGAATTTCTGAAACATATCCAGGGCAGCCCTAAGGAGCAGGTGATCACTAGCAGCTTGTAAAAAGGACTAGTACCTACTATTTAGCAAATTCAGTATTTGGAAAACAGCTGTTGAGCACTGATATGCAATATAAAGTAAAATACCATCACAAATATTTTTACTGGAGATCTGTTGCAAGTGCTATAAAATTGTAGCTTACTTCATGTGTTTAAAACAAAATTTACTTTAGTCAACTTTTCTCCTGAAATGTGCTGGAAATACCAGAAATCCAATAGAGTAACAAGCTCCCTAAAGATCATGCCTTTCACTTTAGCTTATTCTTAAGTCTGGGGAAGAAAAAGTACCCCTTTCCCCCAAGCCCCCAAAAGAAAGAGAAGAAAGGAATTCAATACTACTACGAAAACAACTCACTAAGGATAACTTCTCTGAAGTTACAGATCTTTTAGGATGATTTAAACAAAAGCATCCTTTAGTAATTTCTTAAGAACAGACCAAACCTGCTGGGGCTAAGGGGACCTCTCCATAAAACCAACAATCACCACCATGTTTTGTGTTTCTCAGACAGGGAGAATGAAGCTGAAACTTCCACAGCCTTGTTTCCCAGAAAAATTAATTCCCAAAAAGCACTTACTAAAACCATGTTTCTTGTGGTATCAAAGCAGATGTTGAACCAACAAATTGCATGGTCCAATAACCAACTCTGAATTATGCCCACCACCAATCACCCCACATTTCTATGGTTTCAGGGAAAAAAGGATGAATTATAGTCAATTATCACATAAGTATTATTATTATGGAATTATTATCACACCCCAATGATCTCCAGAAGGCTGCCTGCACATGACACCACCGCTGCTCCAGCCTGCCCAGATCTCAGCCATGGCAGTGCTGGGAAGATCTGCCCCTCATCTGGAAATACACTCATGACTTCACTGGAAAAACGGCGCCTGGCAGCATTTGTTAATGAAAAAAAAAAAAGGCCCAATTCAGCCAGCTGGACAATTCTAGTAATAACAGCAATTCAGGTTTGGGTTGGTGTTTTTTTTTCCCCAAACAGTAGTGAAATATTTAAGGAAACACAAAAGCTGTTTTCTTGGCAGGAACCCAACCTTGCTGCTGGCTGGGGGAAGGTGGCCACAGATCACCAGAGGGTGCCTGGGGGGAAGGAGCTGACTCCCTCCTCTGCCAGCAGCCAGTTTCTGCCCTTTTCCATCACCTGGCTCCCTAGACACTCGTATTTCCATATCCTAGCCTGCCCCTCAAAAGGCTGTTCAGCTGCTGGAAGATGCAAAGTTGTGTTTGGCAGCTTCCAGCTGCAATGCCGAGTGCCAAAACCGCTGGAAACCCACTGAAGAACAGTGAAGGCAGAATTTAGCTGGTTAATTAATGGCTCATACTGTCCCCAAGGTAGTCTTTTATTTTTCTTTAGCTTGCAAGCACCTCTGAGATCAAGCCAAACCGCAGCTCCATTTTAATTATTTTCCTGTGAAATCAGAAGGGTTTGAATCCACCTCTCCAGCCCATTCCACAGGCAATTTAACAACACTTGCCTTTGAAACCCTGTGCATGGAGGAAAGGTGAGCAAGCCCCATTACATTATCTGAGGGTAATTTCCATATTGTAAACTTGACAATTATTCGTTTTAGCGAGAATATGTTTTTTCTTTCTTCCCTCTGATCTATGCAGTACAAGACATCTCAGACACAAACAGATTAAAAAAAAACACAATAGCTTTTTGCCACCTACATCAAGCATTTGGTATTACTCCTGGCAATCCTCAGGATCCTGCTTTCATGGCAGAGAAGCAGATTTTTGAGGATGGCTTCCTTAGTTTCAGAAATCTTGAGGGTTTTCTTGGTAAAGGACTCAGACTAAAAATAAAAATTGAATATATATATCTATATATATACATTCATATATGACTACTTTTCATAAAGAACTCCTTAGACTAAATATATCTATAAATCCTACCTTAGAAATCCCCATTTTTTCCTTTCTAGCATTCAGAAAGAAGCCGGACTGAGTTAAAGCTGTAACACTACAGGCTTTCCTGCCCCAAGATCTCACTATTTAACTTCGGCTCCGCAACCAAGAGGGTTTGACAGTTCCAGGGAACTACTTGGAAATTACTTGGAGCATTCGGCCATGAGCAGAAATATTCAATGGACCTGTGCAATGCCGCATGGACGGAGGAGGGTCCTTCAGCACCAGGCATTTGCTCCCCCCTGCATAGCTCCACCTCAGCTATGAGACATTAAGAAACAACATGCAACATTAATTATTGTTCCCAGAACCCCGATGATACATAACAGTAAAGCTGTTGCTGCTCAAAACATACTATCTTGGCAAACTGAAGTTAAATAACAACAGATGTGTTAATTTTAGCCTCTGGTGTGTAACAGCAAGAATGAGCATATGCCTGCAGCTGTGGGATGAGTTCATGAAGGAAGTCAGACTACGTCCAAAAGCAGAATATTGGGTGTGGTTTGGGGTTGTTTTTCTAAATTACATAGTGTCACTTGTAAATTGTGCAGTACTCTTGTCCAGTGAAAGAGCCTGGGAAATGGTGAGGACAGTCTCCTGGGGCACACTCAACAGTGCTGTGACCTGGCAGCTGTCAGTGCACTACCCCTGAAGGTGTTCTTAGTCCTCCAGGAACAGAACTGAGAGACAACATGGGGCAGGCAAAAAGCCAGCCAAGATGTCCTCTGGCAGAGAGGATGCTCCAGCCCAGCAGCTCCTTGCCTTCACCCCACCCACAGGTCCCAATCAGTGTCCAGCTCCACTGCTCCCAAAAGCATTGATGCAGAAGGGTCACTAGTGCGACCAAGGCCTGGAGGTGGCAAGGACAGAGGGAGGGGGTTGTATCCAAGCTCTTTGTCATCCTGCTATTAGAGGAGCCCCCAGGGACAGTTTGGTACCTGTATGTGAGCACAGAAAACACGTGTTTGGGTTTTGCCCAGTCTAAGCCCTGCCACACCCTGAGCAGGCTTGGGAACCAGTGTTAGAGGAAAAGGTGCCAGCTCCTGCTGGGCCAGGGCAGGTTTCTCCATGGATACAGCATTTGCTTTTCATGATCTAAAACAAGCCACATCATTTTTGTTCACACTTAATAATTACACCAGCATGCAAGTGCTCCTCCTGCCCCAACGTGGAAGGCATCCTACAAAAACTGGGATCTGCATTCTCAGTCCCTTCAGATCCCCTGGTTATTTAAAGCAAAGCCTACTTCCAAGCCTGGCTTCCCACTGGAAACCCAGAGCAGCAGTGCAGCTCGTGTCTTCACACCAAGGTCATGGCTCCATCAGGCCTGATAAACATCCCCAGGCTCCAAGAAGCCCCAGCAAGGGCACAAGGCCTCCCAGTGCAGCAGAGTTTAGACTCAGCTCACAGAAGTGCACAAGTGATGTTCCATTTGAGGTGGGAGCATGTCCCCTCAGGAGGTGTCTGGGAAGAGACAATATGCACAGCAGGCTGTGAAAGGCAACTTTAGAGCCAAAGTCTGTCCTTCCATACAGTGTCTTAAGGACTGCTGGCAGAGTCGACCCCTGCCACAAGGTAACAGTACCTCCTTCTCCTCCTCTGCCCAAGGCCTTTTCCATTTTAGGTCCTCATCTTTCCCACCTGCATGCTCTCAGTAGCCCTCCCCAGCACAGAGGTTGCCCTTTGAAGGCTCAGTCACAGACAGGCACACAGATGATGCTCAAGGCGGCCCAGTGTGTCACTGTTCCTAAAGCCACTTGTGCAGCTGAAGGTTATTTTTATAACTAAGGCTGAAATGCCACAGGGAACCCGGATTTCTGAGCCAAGCGTGCCACAAGGACTGCAGAATACCTTGTGTAAGCCAGGAGCTTGGCGTTGCTATTTCAGGCACACAGAATCAAAGAAATCATAAAATGGTTTGGGCTAGAAGGGACCTTTAAAGACTTAACTCGTTCCAAACACCTGCCATGGGGAAAAGCAAAAAAAAATAAAAGAAAAAAGAAGAAAGAAAAAAAAAGGACAGGTCTCAGTAGTCCCTGGCATGGAAAATTTCAAAGCCCACAAAACAAACGCAGAAAGGCTCACCCACAGACAGATGCCCTGGGAAACACATGCCATGTCATGGACTTTCCAAGACCAGGTGTGATCTCCTTCAAGAAACAGGGTTTTCCAGCTTTGGGAGAATGAGTCTGCTTACAAGAAAATACATTTTAACACTCCCTCACCCCACGCCTTTCCACATAAATGCAACACGTGTGTGTAACTTTCTTCAAGTGAAAGAGTTCACCAAAAGTATTATAAATTACACAGCGCAAATATTCTTATTTGTTGAGGCATGGCATGGCAAAAAAGCTGACTTTTTCTTTGCTTTCTCTGGCATGTATTTGCTCTCTGTGCAGCCTCATAAACAATTTAAATACCCATGATCACGGTGAACTTAATTTTATGCCCAGCAGCTCTCAGCAAGTTCTGCTGCAGTTTCCAGCCTTACAAACCAGCCACAAGAGCAGCAGAGGCTACAGCATCAGTGCACCATCTCTAGAAGCATACAAAAGGTGTGTGGATGTGGCACGTGGGGACATGGCTTAGGGGCATGTGCAAGGGGAATGGTGGGACTCAGAGAGCTTTTCTAACCTTAACGATTCTATGATTGTATGAATGGCAAAGCCTTCTTGCAATCCAGCTGGTCCAAGGAGCTGTAAGTCTGCAGCAGCCTCGGATTTTCCACTCTCAGCAAAGAAACCTGACCATTCCAACATCCTTCCCTAACACCGTGAGCAGAGAAACCCCACCAGAGGCTCCTGAGGGCAACTTCATGGCCCCAGGCCCCTCACAGAGGAGAGTCAACTATGCTTTCTTTGCTTCCATTACCCATGTATAAGTCCAAGAGTCACATCTCCAAGAAGCGCAGACAGTGGAGCTGAGGCCAAATGCTGCTTCAGGCAGCGCCAGGGAAGCCTGGACCCTCCCTCACCCAGAGGAAACAACATTGACTGGCTCAAGGTATTCCTGAAGAAAAGAAGTTGGTGAGCTTGTACAATGGCATTAAGCATTGCCATCCAGTTAAAGCAGCTTCCTCTGCTGCAATTCAGACATAGGGGAAGATACAGGAATACATATATATATATATATGTG
>VZRO01002722.1:98697-126701 GCA_013397915.1 Daphoenositta chrysoptera
TATATGTGTATATATATATATATATATATGTAAGGATATATATTCAAATATAGAGCTATGCAAAGACCTCGAGATCAGACTCAGGGGAAAGCTCCCCTGGGAGAACGGGCAATCCTCACTTCCTGAAAGACCAGCCTTCCCAAAGGCTTAATTCAGCCCTAGCAGAAGTTTTGCAGATAAGCAACACGTGACCCTCCTTGGGTTTACACCCACTAGACCTGCTTCCCTGCTCCTGCTGGTCTGACAGGATCTGTAGTGCCTCTGTCCCACTGCCGATCCTTTCCTTTGCCTGAGGAGACCCAGCAAGCCACTTGTCCTCCCCCTTCCAATCAGCACTCACACTATTTCTGGGAAGCAGCACATAAGCTTGGGGTATGAAGCACTCCTCCACCAGCTGGAGAGCATCTTCTCAGAAAAGGCCCTGAGGCAACCAAGTTGAACATGAGCCAGCCATGTGTCCTTCCATCAACGGCAGCCAGTGGTGCCCTGGGATGCTTCAGGAGTGCTGTCAGCAGGTCAAGGAAGGTGATCCTTCCTCAGTGTTCAGGAGTGAAGGGGCCACTCCTGGGCTCCCCAGGACAAGGAAGATACACACTTGGGGGAGTTAATCCAGGTAAGAGCCACTAAGATCATTAAGGAACTGGAGTATCTTTTACTTGAGGAGAGGCTGAGACAGCTGGAAAAGAGGTCTCAAAGGAAATCCTATCAATGTGCATAATACCTGATGGAAAGGAAGAAGAAGAGGGAGACAGACTATTCCCAATGGTGCCCAGTGACAAGAGACAAGTAGCATACACTGAACCACTTGTTTTTGGGATAATTTTTATGATTTTTTAAACTGTCAGAAGGTTATGGAGTCTCCAGGTCTACATCCACGGTGATATTCAAAACCTGACTAGACACAGTCCTAAACAACCTGCTTTATCTGACCAAAGTGGACCACCAAAGTAGACTCCAGCACAATTTGGACAGTTGGCAAGAGTCCCTTCACAAATGATAAAAATTTATATTTTAGCAATAGAGATACATGCACCAGAGTTATTTGTGCAGATGTTGCAGTTTCAATAGAGTGAGAAGAACAGAACACCATTTCTACAAAAGCTTGAACAGCAACAAATCTCTGGAATGAGATTTATTCTGAGACCAGGAGTAATTCATGTTTACCAAAGGGTAAATTCTCTTCTTAGGGCTTACTAAGGGAGGCAGAATACTGAAGCATTGCTGTGCTTTTTGACAATGCCTTGCAGGCCTGCATTTGAAAGAGATTTTCCCCAAAATATCCTTTCCTTTCCTGTTAACAAGATTACCTTTGACTACACTGTCCCTTGAAAAGTTTTAAAAAATCAGATAGTTCAGTATCTCTACAGTATTACACAGTGAAAGACCTAGATCTGAAATAGTTACACTGTTGGATTTTATCTGGTGCTTCTAATTTATGCAAAAACAAGAATACATTACTCTACCTTAATTCCCTTGCCTTTTAACTACATATTAGCTAGTAGACAATTAAATTGGCATTCCCTAGGGAAGCTTTCCATCTACAGCCACTGGTTCCTATAACCCCTCTCATACAGTTTTTGGCACCTGGCATTTCTTCTACCAATGCCTTCATATATGCTCTTTCAAGCACCTTACAGGAGGCAGCTCTGCTCAGCTGTACTTGTTATTACATTCCCAATGGATGGATTCAGTGGAGAAACTGCATTTTATCACAGAATCACAGAATGGTTTGGGTTGGAAGGGCACTTAAAGATCATCTAGTTCCAACCATGCCTACCTCAGGCAGCATTTTATGCTGCCATTTCCCCTCAAAGCCAAAGCAGTGTCCTGATGGGGTACTGGGGAAAGGTGAGAGAGCAGACAAAAACAGGGAAGAAAGGGAAACAAAATAAGGATTTAAAGATGCTCAGAAGACAGAGGGACAAAAGCACAGAGGGACAGACTTCCAAAGCAGACAGAAAAATATGTCACTGTCAGGTGCCACTGCGGCACTGGCAGCAGACCAGCTGCACACAGGAGGAGGTGTGAGACAGCACCTAGAACGAGTTGAGGAGTTGTTTGCTGTTTCTCAGAGATTACAGCAAACACTAGAACCTGTTATGTGCAGAGCCTCATCTTCCCCCCCAGTCCTAAACACAATACATTTCATGGATGCTTTGGTTTGGTAGAAGTACCGAGTCTTCCTCATTTCTTTGAGTCAGGTTTAGCATTCAAAGCCATCTTCCTGGGAAAAGCAGGACAGGGAGGGATTCAGACAGATTGTATCATCTGGAATCGCTTCTTTAACTGAAATGAGGAAGGACAGGCAACCAGACCGTGTTCACTGTGCAGCTTGGTGAAACAAGTGCCTGCAGGAACCACTCCCTTCATCATCTGACAAGGCAGGGATGCAGCCAATAGCAAGAGCTACAGCTGGACCTTTGCTCAGACGGAGATGGAAAAAGAGAGGCAGAAGGAATCCCAGGGCTCAGCCCTTCCAAGCTGCTGAGCAAAGACAGTGCACGCTTTACCTGATGGCAAGTGTTGGGGAAAGAAGAGACACTAATAAAACAAATAAAATAAAACAGCATTGCCAGCTGGTCAAAGGAGGGGATTGTCCCCCTCTGCTTTGCACTGCTGCAGCCTCACCTCCAGTCCTGTGTGCAGTTTTGGGCACCACAATACAAAAAAAGACATCAAGCTGATAGCATTCAAAGAAGGGCCGCAAGGATGGAAAAGGGTCTGGAGGGGAAGCCTTATGAGGAGTGGCTCAGGTCACTTTGTTCAGCCTGGGAAGACTGAGGGGAGACCTGTGGTCTTCAACATGCTCCTGAGGACAAGCAGAGGGGCAGACACTCATCTCTTCACTCTCATGACCAGTGACAGGACTCAAGGAAAGGGCAGGGAACTGAGTAAGGGGAAGTTTAGGATGGATATCAGGAAAAGACCTCTAAGATCATCAAGTCCAACCACTAACCTACCAGTGCAAGTTCCACCACTAAGCCATGTCCCTAAGCATCACAGATGCCTTCTGAACACTTCCAGGGATGTGATTCTACCCCCCTGCCCTGGGCAGTGCCTTCCAATGCCTGACCACCTTTTCAGTGAAGAAATTTTCTCCAATACCCAACCTAAACCTCCCTTGGTGCAACATGATGCCATTTCCTCTGGTCTCTTTTTCCCTGGGAGCAGAGCCCAAGCCCTACCTGGGTGCACCCTCCTGTCAGGGAGTTGTAGAAAGTGAGAAGGTCCCCCCCAAGCCTCCTTTTCTCCAGGCTGAGCCTGCCCCCCAGCTCCCTCAGCTGCTCCTCATCAGGCTTTTGCTCCAGATCCTTCACCAGCTCCACTGCCCTTCTCTGGACATGTGAAGAATCTCCCACCACACACACTGAGGACAGGCTCTGTGATGTTTTACACCAGCTGTGGCACAGGGGAAGCTGGCAGGGACTGTTTCAGGTTAATCACATAGCTGCCTCTGGCCAGTGGTTTTCAAAGACTTTTGATGGACAGAATCCAATGTGAACTGGCAGCAAGACTTCGCAGCAGAGAAACCTTTTTTTCCATATTAAGCCACACCCACAATGGACCTCCTCTGTAGGTCTAAGGGAGGGGTGGGAGTCAGAGCAGTGAAGACCACTAGGGAGCAAGGAGGACAGGGTGGATTTTTTTGCACCCTCTGTGATGTGGAGGCTTGGCAGAGATGCATCTTCCAGCCAGTAGCTACTCAGGTCCTGAATCAGGTCCACCACTGACAGTCTGAATAAGGGAGGCACTACCATTTCCCAGGAAGCCCCCAGAAGCAAGATGTTAACTGGGATTACTCCAGCATGGCTTCCAGCAGATTTTGCCTCAGTAACCACTGAGGTAGTGTAAGGCTTCCAAAAATTTATGATCAGCAGAGAACAATGAGCAGAAACAGGCAAGAAACAACAGCACCAGCAAAACAGCAATGCCCAGACCACCACTGGTCAAGGGACTCCTAATGATTAAAAGGCAAAAGAGAAAGCAAACACCACTCCAAGGTCCATCTACACCCTTCCTGTCAACACATACACACACTATGTCAGCCAGTAGGTAACAAACATTACTGGAATGACATACTCTTACACGTAATTAATATATTAACTCATTTGACTGCTGAATGCCCAGTGATCAATACTTAATTATATTTCCAGGCAACAACGTCAGCCAGAAACTGCATTGAGTAGACCCTGCAGATAAGTAACTTCAGGATAAAAACAAAACCATCACGAGATCAGCAATAAGTGGGAGTTACATACAGGAGCTTCAGAGCACAGAGAAGAGAGAAAAGATCCCATCACAAATGTCTCCACAGTGAAGGAGGAAGAACTGAGCCATGAAGGTCAAGCAAAGACTGTCAAAACTGGCAGAAATGATAGTTTCAAGTGACAAGAGCACAAGGATGAAGCTCTTGCAGAGACAAAAAGGAGAGAAGCAGGAACAGCAAGGGAAGGTGCAAAAACAAGGACATTAAAGGAAGCTGGACACTCACAGGACACCACTAAATGTTCAGTGAGGTTTGTCTTCCAACAGAAAGGTGCAGGGCTGCCACAGCAAAACCAAAGCTCACAGAAAGCCCATCTGGGCAGATGGGGAGAACAGAAGGCAGGAGGATCATTTCTGTTCCCAGCCTGGTGGCTCGAGGCACCTACTCACTAAGCTCTCTCTTGTCCACAGGGCACATAAGGCACAGATTGGACAGATCCTCTCCTTCCATCATCTGAGAAGGAATAAGCATTCAGGGGCACAGCAGAAGGCAGAGAAAACCTGGGAGAGGAGAGAATTCCCCCCTACTATTACTTCCTCAGTGTCTAGTTTGCTAGAAGGGCATCAAGTACTTCACTCCAGGAACTTCCATTTGAGAAGCAATTGCGCTTATGCCAATCAGTGCTTTGCAGAAAAATCTGAACCTATGACTTTTCAAACATGACAGCTGATCCAAAAGTAACATCCAAGCCTGATCTCTGCACCCCTCCATCTCCTGTGGCAACAACTATTCCAACAGCAACAAGGACTTGAACTTGCCCAAAGTAGGAAAAGACTGCCTAAAATTTATTCCTGAAGCCCTCCCTTCTTCACAAGTGTCCAGAAATACAAGGACACAATGAAAGCACATGTGCAAAACTGAGAAATCCTAGAAAAACCTTTGAAGATCCACATTAAGTGTTCTTCCCAGTTTTTTCTTGGGAGATTTGCTAAATTAGCATCTAAAGCTGTATTGCAATCCAGACCTGAGAAAAGGGGATTTGCTGGATGGCCCTGACTGAATGAACCCTTCTAACACTGGCAAGTAGCTATCTCAGGCTGCCTTTTCAGCAGAGAGGATACTCCCTCCGTAGGAAGGACCACTCTGCCACCATTGTCCGTAGAGCTGCATAGCTCAAGGACAAGGAAGCCGCAAAGTCACACCTCTGCTCCCCCCGCCACTTCCTCAAAAAAACTTCCATTAAGCAGAAATATAGTGCTTTAGCATCTATAATCAAGCCTGGATTTCACTAAAACACATATTACAAAAAAACATGTCAGGCAACAGTCAAAAAATCTGAGTGTATTCAGCCACATCTAAGGTAGGCAGCCCTCAGCCTTGGCTGGGCCACACATCAGGGAAGGAATCCTGATTTCATTTAATAAATTCTCTGTTCAGTAAATCTGCTTTCCTGGCAAACTGGCAGCCTCTTCCACCACATGCCTGTACAGGCAACATCTCCGGAACACCACTCCAAGGTCTCTGTATGCCAACGCCCCACCTACTGCTAAAGAGATTGCAGACACACTATCAAATTCTGCAGTGATGCTGGCAGGATGCTTGGGGGTGCTTTGGGGAGCAGGGAAGAGGTCTGCAAAGTGCTGACCTGCTCCAGGGAATACTGAACACAATATTGGATTGCTTGGCTCTAATGGAACTAAAGAAAAAAAAAATCAACTGTAATCGACTTCTATGTTAATGACACAGAGCCAGGGCTGTTTCCTCTGGAAAGATCGACATGGAATGTGAAGCAGTATCAATACCAGGGGCAGTATCAACACATGACATTTGGAAACTTGGCACAGAGACAACAGCAGGCAGACTCCAGAGCAGCTCGGGGTGCTGGTAAATGAGAGCTTAGCCTTGGCTTAGCTTACCCAAGCATTTGCTGTTGGTTCTTCCACCCTGCCTCCCCCAGATCCTGCACACAAAGCCAACTCCCCTGCGCCCAGGTCAGCTTCCTGCTTCTTCAACGAGCTGAGCCAAACCAAGGGAGATGCGTGGTCAGGAGCACAGGGAGCTCTGTGAGACAGCTGGGCTGATCTTTCAGACTTCAGCCCCAAAGTCTTGAAGTACCCATAATCTATTTTAGACAGAAGTTAAAAGTCATCAGTATATATCAACATATCTCTAGGCCAACTGTTGCCCCTGTTCCAGCCTGACATGAATGAGCACACGAGCACTCCCCAGTCCTCGGGACAAGTTCACAAGCAAGGACAGAGGGAATGTCTGTAGCACCTCTCACAGCTGGAGGAACAGGGCCACGCAATGGATTTGGCACTGGTGCTTTCTACTTGTGCAGTTCACTAGTTTGTTTTTCGTAACAGTTAATAGGCACTGGATGTTTTAAGCACCCAGCTAAGCATTTTGAGGAAAGTGCTGCTATATTCCCAAGGCTTTCCCTGCTGCGTGCTGTCAAAAGATGGGAGTGCCCAATTTGGATATTCTTTCATTCTGACACAGCAAACCAGCTCCTATGCCAAGCCTCATGGGATGGTAGGGATGATCTTGTCACAGTAAGAGATCCAGTAGTGACAGCACCAACCAAGCCATGAGAAACAAGAGAAACATCAAAATCATTGGTTGACCCACCCCAACCCTCGCCTTGCAAACACAGTTCTCCCACAGACAGGAAACATAGAGAAACATGTCTCTGACCATCAGAAGGAAGAAACAAATTCCCTGATCAAACATTCCAGCACCAATTCCCACCCTGATTGCAGCCTGGAAGCAAAAAACAGAAGCAGCTTCAGAAACAGCTCAGGGGTCAATATCAAACAGCAGGTTTTGACCTGCTCTAACACCAGCTCATCAACAACCCAAAAAAATCTTCCTTCCTCCCCTATTTCACCCTCTCCTTTAGTATTTCTAGCTACAGATTTCTTAACTGGGTTCTGCCTCTTCCCAAGGACCTAATTAGAAGAACAGACAGCCAAAACACAGAGGCCACAGCTCCATTGGGAAAAAAAGGCAACATGTGGCATGGGAGAAGGGAGATGACCAGAGACAGGACTTGGCACAACACCCCAACTTTGATTTTTTTTATTTCCCGCCACACTCAGACACAGGACTCCAGAAGAGCCCCCACTGTTAGACAGAAGGCAAAGGAGGGGAGCAGCTAGCAGAGGACTCCTACAGAGAAACCTGGATGCACACTCTGAATGAAAACCTTTTGGAGTGAATTCTGTGTCTCCCCCATCTTGTCTGTTAAACAGTTACGATGAACACTGCTATAGGATCTCTTCCCTCTCTTCTTCCCCACTGACTGAGTTACAGCTGTATAGTTTAGCCTGTCGTGGCACAAGTGCCTCCGCTGTCCTCCTAAGTCCTGTAACTGTCCCAGGAATGAGCTTTCCACCATGTCTGCAGTCCTCTCTTACTTTCCTACTCACTCTTTAGAGTACTGGGATGTCAACACCTCTGCCTCAAAACCCAGAAGGGAGGTCTTGGTAAAAGATTAGGCCACCACGACTACACAACAAAAAATACCAGCTCAAGACTATCAGGAAGCTGGTGGTAAAAGGCTGTGCAAGCCCACCCAGGATGCGGAAGCTTTCAGACACACATAACAAGTAAGAAAGTGCCCAGACTGGCTCCTGGAGAGCTGCTGATATGAAAAAATCAGGCACAGATGTCTGGACACTAAACTTTCCCCCACAGGGATCTCAGGAAAGACAAAAAAAATACAGCAGATATGCATAACATTTGGAGGCACACATCTCTGTGTCGTGACTGCCATGGTCCTACAAGTTACATATTTTATGTTTGCAAACAGCAGAGTCCTAACTGGTCCCAGGCACATAACAGAGCATAGGATACACATAAAACCAGCGCTACTCCCTAAGCCACTCCTCTGCCCCGTGTGGCCCAGAGCACATACCCAGAGAGGAGTACGTACCTCTAAATTAAAGATGCAAACATGACAGAAACTTCCCTTCAGATGCACACATGGGAATTTTACAAGGAATAAACAGACACAGCTTGAATTGTAGCATGAGCAAACAAACAGAAGAAAACAGAATTAGAAGAGAAACCCAGGAGAGGACTCAATGCTCTGGTCTGCTTTATGAATGGGCATGAGGTGAGAAGGAAGGCTTGGGCAGAAGGCCACACAATCCTAGACTGCAGTGTGCAGACACCAGGCTCCAGGAAGGCCCATGCTAGGAGCACAGACACATCATTTGCTGGGACCAAGGGGCAGGGAGAAAGTTCCAGCCTCTTCTAAGGAGTTCTCAGTGCCTGATCCTGGGCAAGACTAACCACCAATGAGAAATCTAAAAAAGCTTTACCCCATCTTATTTTCTTTTTGGTGAGCTTTCAGTGTAGTCCTAGTTAATCCAATCAGTCCCTGGCCTTTCCAACAGATCCCTGCCTCTGCTTTCCAAGCAGTAGCTCTCTCCTGGCCTCCAAACAGTGGCTTCCCAACCACTTGGGCTCAAGTTACCCTTTTTTGAGGGCAGCAGAGTCAGCATTTCTATTGCTTACCACATTCTTGCCCGGTTTGCTTGTTGAACTGTAATCTCTCCTCTCCTCCCTAGTGCTAAGGAGCCAACATTTCCAGTCTTGGCCATAGGCCTTATTTTCCAGACAAAACCTGCATATCCTATTTTGAAGCAGAAACACAGAGCAGATGCCTGGTATCTTACAAAAAGGCACGTTACAATTCTGTACTTGACCTGACATAACATTGCCAGAAAATTTCTGCCATGCATAGCGGACAAATTTCTTTGCCTGTTCTTTTTTCCCCACCAATTAATTCCATGATGGATCTGAAGGACAGCAGGAAGCACAGCAAAGAAGAAAGTAAGTACAGACTAATGACTGCAAGACAGACTGGGAAAATATACCAATTTTCAGGCAGTTACAAAAATGTTACAGGCAGAATGGACAAAAAAGCCAAAAGCTTAACTTGTACCCCATAAGTATTTTAATCAGCTGTTCTCAGTTCCAGCAGGTCTGCCACAGAATTGTATTAAAAGCATGTACACGGTCAGATTCTTAACACTTTCATTCCAGTTTTTAAACTGCAATAGAAATACTGTATTGACAACTTCATGCTGAAATAGCCATGGGGCAGAGTAACTGCAAGAATGTATCTGGGACTGGGATCAGGGCAGGAACAAAAAATTCCACTTTGGCATTGCTTAACTGTACCATTGGCAGCCCCTCTGCCCCATCTCCAGTTACAGCTTCAGGAGACAAAAAATAGCCACTGAAATTGGGCTGGAGGGAACACCCACTGGAGCATCCATGGGCCTTTCACCTTGTCTGGCCAGCCACAGGCAGAGGCTACACGCCAACGTCTCACAGAGCATTAACAGAAGGCACTTGGAGGACTTTAACTGGAGTCCTGGTGTCCAGCTATTTACCAGCAAATAGCACCACTGAACTAAGAACACAACAGGCCTGACTACAGCTTTGTGTAATGCCCAAGTAGAGAGTGCTTGCCTGTAGCACCTCCAAAGTATTTTTATTTTGGAGGATCTGCTTCGAATACATGTGGGTACCAGAAATTCAGAACAACTATGTGCAAGGAGTCCTGCAACTTAACTGCAATTTTCCTGAAGGATCTGTGCCCACCTTGAACCCAGCATCTTCTAGTTTGTTTTTTCCCCACTTATCTTACTGGAAGACACTGGGAACAAGTTTAGTCTCTATGGCAATCCTATTTAATTAAACTTCATCAACTCCTCTTTTCTCACAGTCATCTTTTTGAAGCAAAAGAGCTCTGATCAACTGAGTCATTGTTCATATTCCACACCTTTGGCATCAATGCTGAAAACCTGATCTGCAGATAAATGTGAAAGCCCAGGAAGGACAGTACTGACTGCAGACAGTGCTGTGAGCTCCTATACCTCCTTTGAGGTGAGTCATATGTGCTTTTCCTGCCCCTGTGCTAAGGAAGCTCAGTAAACCTGGAATCACATTCACAGCCACAAGGACTTGGGCAATGCCTACACACCAGCAGAAAGAAAAGCAGAAGAAGAGTTTCCAGAGACACTGACTACTCCAATCAATTCTTTTTATGAAGTAATTACTCTGAACCTTACTCAGAGCTTTAGGACCATGGCAAAATTTCCATGGTGTTATTTTAACTGTTGATTAATTCTCCTCTCCTGGCACTCCTCCTTGGATTCTTTAACATGTCTGGTCTCAGGCTCCCTGTGGCATGAGTTAGTTTCCCCACTCACAACAATCCATGCATTGACAGTGAAATGAAAAAAGTAATCACATGTCAGAGCTTGCCCTTGATTGTTAAGTCTGTGTGGCAGATTAGTGTAGTGTTCTCCCCGTCCCCATGCTGCCCTATCTATTGAACAACCATATGTCAAGGAGCTAATCCCACCATCTGCAGCTGTCAGAGCTCCTACATTCCAGGAAACCCACACATCTGCAGTTTGGGAGCACTGAGGAAACTCTAAGTTAAGCCACATCTTCTACAACTGAACAGCCATATATTAAATGTAATCATATTAAATTCTTTTACCCGATAGTCTGTTTAGGCAATATATACGAAGTAATTTTAGATTTAGATATAGAAAAGAGCAGGACAACTCAGCATGTATAACACCAGCAGACTTTCATTATTTACATAATTTAAGAATTATTAGCTCGATCCAGTCACATTCAGATCAGTCTGTTCAAACACCAATTGTATCATAAGTGGCTTCATAAACTGCTGCACACGCAGAGGACCATAACACTAACATAAAGTAAGGAGGGTGAGAATACCCAGGAAAGCTTCCCAAATAGCTTGTGACAGGCATATGTTTGATCTCCAGCCCCCAGCTCAGTTGGGCAACAACTGACACGCAGGATCAGCAATGCAGAACACTTCCCATTCTTCCCCTTTGTAGGAGCACACAGAGCAAATTTTAAAATTGGGAAGTATTTGAAGAACAGAGCTGGAAAAATAATCGCCTGGAGAAGTGTAAGGCAAAAAATCCTTGCTGCTCTGGTCTGTGATTGGGATGGAGATGGAATTCGAACCCAATCTCAACATCTATTGCAGCTCAGCATCTGTTGAACCCAGGCATCCCCTCCTGCCCCACATGAGCACACAGCCCTCCCAGCTCAAAGAGCTTATGTCTAGACCAGAAACAAGATGACTTTTTTACCACAGCACTGTACTACTGAGTACCAGCGGTAAGTAACTGTTTCACCACAAGGTCAAGACTGGAGCTGCCAAGCAGAAGCCCCTAAAGGACAGATCACGGTGATCCTGTGCCTGCATGAAGCTTCTGTGTGATCATAATGGCCCTTTAACCTTGAAAGGGTCTTACTAGTTCTAGCATTTAAACATGACACATTTAAACATGAACTACTGGTTTTGATGGGGTGTTTTTCATGGGGGTGATGTTGATTACTGTCTTGGACTGACTTTATGATGTGTATCCCCTATCACCACCCTATGCCCAGAAGATGAATCCTGTGCCTTTAAGCCTGGGTGCGAAAGAAAAAACAGAACTTTTCAAAACAATTGCTCAAGGACACACAGCTCTCTGCTCTGGGCTCGGCGGAAAGGAGGGTGGCAGAGGCGACCTTGCTTTCCAGCCAGTTCTTGGCTCTTTCTCTCCGCAGAGAATTTTCTTGGGACTTTTGGTTTGGTTTTTTTCCTCTTCTTCTCTTCGGGACTGTTTTACCACACCGGAACGTATCAGGGGAGAATTTTCCCCCGAGGCCCCTGGAAGGGGGGGGCCCACCGAACCAGCTCTCAGGAGGAGAGAGGGCCACACCCAGAGACGGACTCTGAAAATCTTCCCAGGTTTCCCTCCACAGCGAGGGATTTTATTATTTAGCATTATTATCCTTTTCTTTGTGTGTTTTGTTAAATAAATAGTTTTTATCTCTTTCACTTTCCTTCGAGGAATTTTTTTTTTTCCCGAACCTGGTGGCGGGGGAAGGGGTGGTGGTATCCTGCCTTTCCCTCGGAGGATATTCTCCTTTAAATTTTGGCCAGACCGGCACAATTACACAGTTCAACAACCTAGACCATGAAAACACTCATTCCAGGTGGTGCCCAAGCATAACAAGTCTCCTTCCCTCCTCCTGGGAGCACAGGCTGCCCTGTAAAGTGGAACTGGTCCAAACACTGCTTCACCATCTCTTCCAGCTGCCACTGCCACTTCTGGTGGCTGCTGCTTTTGTGCTGTCTCAACTGCTCTTCTGCTTCAGCTGACAATTCAGAGCTCGCAAAAGCCCTGAGGCACCCACAGCATCAGCAGCTCTGTCATCTTACACAACACAGACACTCACGGCAGCATCCTCCCCCCTGGCCAGACCTACATCCACACCCCATTCCCGCTCCTCCTCTGGCTCCAGGGACACAGGGCACCATCCCACTACCAAGCCCCTCAACAGACCCCTGTGACCATCACCTCACTGCACACCTCCCACAACATTCTTCATCTCCTGACAAAGCTAGGCTCGCCCCGTCAGGGAGCTCTTTGTCTGGCCCACAACGATTCTCACACAAGACTTGTGTCTTGTGTCACACAAGACTAGTTTTTCAAAAACGGTCTTAGAGCAAGCCTCTCTATTCCAACGTACTGATTTGGCTCATTTAAATGCAGAAGAAATATTTTTAAAAAGGAAAATCAAAGTCTGGGCCCCTCTAGAAGAGGTAGAAGCTGTTTTGTTGGGGTTTTTTTTCTTCAGCCCATCACTTCTTCCCCTTTTCTTTATTTGAACCCTGCAGGTGAGCATCAGTCACCCATTTTGGAATGACATTTTCCTGGTAGAATCTATTTTGAAGCAAGCCAAATTTTTAAAAAATGACACGGCTCTGCCACCTTGTACTTGATGCTCTCCCCTGCCAGCGGCACAGGCAGACAATAAAGTCTTATTTACACTGTCTGCACTAGCACAAATGGGTCCAGCCCCATCCACCCCACAGAGATGGGATCAGCAGCTGCCAGCACAGAGCTGTGGTGAGAACACCCATGATGTTTAAAGAAATAACAGGGGGATGGCAAAGGAACAAAATACCATGAGTAGGTGCTTCTCTGACACTCCGTGTCAGCTTTCAGAGCTGCCAGACATTTGGCATTGCCTTGATCTTCCCAGGCCTGAGACTGCAGTGGCAAACCTTGAGACTGCCCATGCATCCCCTCACCTCTCTAGTTCAGTATCCCCATGCTTACAGGGCAACAAGGACTGGCATCCTTCCTGTGAAGAAAGTGCTCCCTGAACAAAAAAGCTACACACCCCTTCCCAAGTAGAACCTGCAGCACTTTGGCTCACCACACCCAAAAAAACCCACCTGCTGAGAATACCTGCATCCCCAACAAAATACCATGTTAGTTCCCAGAAGAGAGAGACTTTCATTGCATATGGAAGGCCAGCAGATCTTTCCCCATTGCACGGAAGATGCTGGCAGGAAGAGTGCTTCTCTGCAGGAAGAAGGCTGTGGCATGAGCACTGTGCCTGCTAATTTCCTAATATGGATCACAGTCCAATGGATTTAAATCCACACGCCTACAGACTCATCATGTTTCTCACTTGGTGTAAGACTGAGTTTAATATTTTTACCCCGCTGACAGGATATTAATTTTACCTAATGGCCCAAGAGCTGCCAAGAGCTATGAGCCATTGTTCACATTTTTCTGGCTTTGTTCAGCTTTCCTTCCCTGATGAGGAGCTCCCCATTAGTCCTGACTTTGCTGAGGTGTCGCAGCATGATGTGAAGAAATGCCAGCTACACAGTGGATCCCAAACCAGGAGTGCAAAGCACAATCTGGACTTCTCCAGGAGGCAGGACTGATCCAAGCCACTGTGCCAGGCACAACATTTGACAGTATCAAGAAGGCTGTTCCATTTCAGCAGTTTGCGGTTTTGGGTACTGCCACCCTAAAAATAATTTGGGGCAGAAAGCAGCAGCCAAATACACCTTGCTTTGTTAGAGCCCCCATGCATGTGAGGAACACAAGGCACCCACAAAGCCCTGAGGGACCAGCCCCTTTGGGTGGACACATGCACCTTTGGACAGGGGAGAGGGAGATAAAGAAGCCTGCAGGATGTCAAAACACACAACACATTGTGGGCAGGAGAGAAAGGTGTCATGTCTCCCCCTGCCAATCCTCCCACCTGCTCTACCATGTCAGGCCATGGAACAAAGATTAGGTAATGAAGCTTTTCTTCCACTGAGGACCTTACAAAATCAGTCAGCTGTTGGAAACCAATGGCAATTGGTTTTTTTACCAATGGTAAAAAACCAAAAAAATTTCCTGCTTTCCAAGTGTCTTGAACCAGCTTACCTCCTCCAAAAGTCAACAGCACGCAAAATATCACCAGTAAGATGTGCATGGGAGATGTTCACTCCTAGCCAACATTTGTACACAGCTCTTTCAGAAGCCTGAAACACACTGGCTATAAACTCAGTGCTACAGCTGCCTTCTATGAATGTTACATAATAAATAATGCATTTTAAGTATTGTGATGCTGGACTCCAAATCCCAGCCTCACTTAGCCTTTAAAGACAGTGACATAATTATTTACAGTATTTACATTCCAGAGGATGGTGGGGGGTGTACTATCAGATCTCATTTAAAGATTATTTTTGGATGAAGCAAGACTGGTTCTTTAACATTTTCTTCAAGCCGAAAAAGGTGGCAGCAGCAGCTGGAGTGAAGCAAACAAATCCATAGATACATATGGACATATAGGTCAAATAAGAATTAGGTTGAGCAAAAAAACAAGTTAGCTGTGAAACATTCTTTAGGCTGTTTTTCCACATACTGTGCTGACAATTTGTGGTTTAATCTTTGAGAAGCTCTTTCTCATATGAACCTGCAACCCCCCAAGCTTCAAAGAAGCAAGTTTTACTATAAATACTCCATATTTCTTTATATAGGCTATTGTTTTGTACACTTAATGAATCAGGAAAAACTGAAGGAGGAATGGGAAAATTTTGTTCTGTACCCTATGGAGATGAAAAATATCATTCAAAAATACAGACCTGACCTAGAAAAGGGAAGAGTTATTCTGCTGCCCTCTAATGAGCACATCTAACATCTGAAAAAGAACACTCTCAAAAGAGACCTGTTCTGCTCTGCCACAGGTTCATCCTCTCATGCTACAAAGCTGTCAGCAATGCAGACACAGCTGGAGCAGCACCTCCCACACAGCAAAGACAGGCAGAATAAACACCTGGATGGGCCCAAGATCTGTTCTGTACTTCCCCGAATGTAGACTGGAGTATTTGGCTGTGTCCTGTTCTGTTCCCTTTCCTTGCCTCAAAAGAGAGAGGGGAGAGGTTCCTAATTCTGACCTTCAGGACACAAGGGCCACAATCTTGTTACAGGTATACAAGTACCACAGACACGTGGAAGAATGACTTGCTTCAACACCTGTGAGCATCAATTAAAATCAAACAAATTCAGTTCTCATGCAAGGGTGTCTCTGCATCTGCTCAATGCTCAGAAGACATTCAGTTGAAAAACGCAGTAAGGAAGGCAGAGGAACAGCCATGGAGCAACAGTTCTACCTGGTACTGAGTTTCATCTCAGTTTTTACTGAGCTACTGTGATGCTGTGGGTTGACCTCGGCCAGCTGCCAGATGCCCACCTAGCTGCTCCCTCCCTCCTCAAAAGAACAGGGGAGAAAATTATGATGAAAAGTTTGTGGGCTGAGGTAAACAACAGGGAGATCACAGGCAAAACAGACTTGACTCAGGGAAAATTAATGTAATGTATTGTCAATTAAAATAGAATCAGATGGTGAAAAGCAAACACTGAAACACCTTCCCTCCACCCACCCCCTTCTCAGCTCCACTCCTCCATTCTGACTTCTTCATTCCTGGCTCCCTTAAGCAGTGCACAGGGCCAGGGAACAGCATTACAGTCACACTCCGCTGCTCCTTCCTCCTCACACTTACCCACTGGGGTCCTGGTGACTGGAGCACCTCCCCTCCTCCTCTTCTGCCCCTGGTCTTCATAGGGCTCTCTCACTTCTTTTCTACTCCTTCTTAAGAATACGTTTTCCCAGAGCCAACACCATTGTGCCTGACAGGCTCAGCTGTGGCTGCACTGGCTGCACTTAAGCTCTTTGGACCTGGCTGTGCCCAGAATGTGACAGCCCTGGCTTCTGTCCTGCTACCAAAACCTTGCCACTTATACCCAATACAGGCAAACAGGCCAATGCCCTCTATTTTGGAGGAAGAAAATACATGAAGAAGTTATAACAATCCCACATAAACAGTATCTAGATATCTGTATGTTATTTCCTTAAATAATAACCCACTCAGGCACAGGCACTAAAACAACAAGCACACCTGCAGCTGCAGAGGAGCACACCTAAGCTCAGCCCTACCTAAGCCCAGCCCTGCAGGTCAGAAATTACTGGCACAAATCAAAAGCAACAGCCAGAGGCTTTGCTAAGCAAAATATGGAGTGTCACTGAACAAAGCAATTTAAAATAGTGATTTCTGGCAGCACAATTCCTGCAGTCTGCAAAAGCCTTCCCATGCCTCCCTGTCCACAGGCACACCAGGCTATTACAAATCAAACCACATTGCAAAATAACTGCTGCGTGTATAGACACAGCCTGTACCCGTGGCAGCTGAAAATGTCCTCTCCATGCTAAAGAAGCCCATTCCTGTTACATAAGAACACTCAGTGACCTGAATTTACAAATAACCTTGGAGAGGAAAATAGACATAAGGAAAAACAAAGTTAAAAAGCCATGGAGCTAGGAAATGCAACAGAGGGAAATCAGCCCAGAGCATATACATGCACAGCCACACCAGTTACGAATGTCCACATTTATAGAAGTCAAAATTCTTTAAGCAGATCTATTGATTTGCTATGTGTTCTCCAAGCAATCAAGAACATAGCACAAGTGGGTCAGGAAACAAGTTTGTGTGCCCCATTTTCCCTCAAATTTCCTGCCTAGGACTCTCTAAAACACCACATTTCACTGGAGTTGGTTATCACTATCACTATGTACCTTCCAGCTCACTGTCCCTTCTTGTTTGAAGAACTGCTTGGATAGCCTATTCTTCTGCAGCAGGATTTTCTCCAGAATTTTTTCTCCAGAATTGTGGTTCGCCTTATGGAACATTTGCAACACTGCTAGTTCAATCTAAATCTGTCCAAATTATCATTTCAAACAACCCAGAATATTCCAGTACCCACTGCATTTAATCCTTGCATAGCTGTGTTTCCCACGTTTAGCTCAGATAATCTACACTGAGATTTACTGTGTTAAAAGCTTAATTAAAAAACCCCAAAAAACAACTAAAACCCCTTTCTAAACTTGACTAAAAACCTAGGCCCAAATTAGATGTTATTACCAGTTATGCCACATATGAGCATCAGTAGTGCCACTCTGAAATGCTGATGGGGATAAACAGATCTTCAGCTGACATGTGCATTTCCACCCAAGCATAAAGAAAACATTGGTCCATTAATTGCTCACAAAGGCCAGAATAAAGGAATTTTTTTGCATAGAATAGAATAATACTATAGATCCCACTGGGTCTGAATGACAGACATGAACTTTTGAGATCTCCCTGTAACACAGCCTGTAACCTAGTAAAACCCACATTAGCAGAGCAGAGATTTATCTCTCAGTAAATCAGAAATGTGATTTATGTGGCATAGAAGTTTGTGGAAAAAAAAACCCAAGCAAAACAACGTTTTTCATATAGGCATTTCCCAGAGGTGTTAGCAGAAGGAGGAGGCTCACTTATTCCTGCACCTCAGAAACATATCAAGACAAGTCAGAAAGGGCAACCCAGAAGAGGGAAACCTCTCATGCCATCCACCCTTCACCAGCCTCTACCGATTTTCTAAACAGTGTCTATTAAACTCCTAGGACACGTATTTCAGAGAGATATTTGACAGCTTGACACAACAGCGTACCACTGCTGGTGACAAGGAAATGGCTCTGACTTCCAGAGCTATCAATCTGCCCTTTCCACAAGTCCTTCCTCACCCCTCTTCGGATTTGGTTTCTCAATTCCTGCAGTGTTGGCCATCCCTCTCACACCCCACAAAATGTTTGAGTTACTGGAACTTGTGCTGGGAGGCCCCCTTTGGCACCAGTGCAGAGCCATTCCACCTCTTTCTTTGTAGAATTTATAATTTTATATCTCAGTTACGTTAAAGCTTTAACATTAGTACAGCAAAGACAAGTATTTCAGTTCATAACCCTCTTTTGTAACACTGCAGCTTCAGTACTCTCCTAAGCAGTGCTGATCTATTTTTGTGTAAGGATGTCCAACCATTTTAAATTCATTTCACAGGAGAATAGTAGACTAGATTAGTATCTTTTTAAAGCTCCAGGAATCGTGATCACACAGAGCAAGACATGGCATGACATGCAACTGCTATGCCCCACCACACCTGGCCAGGAAGGTAAGGGGTCACCCTGGCCTCAAATTCAGCAAGCCCTTCAGTGGCACAAGGCACTGATATGTTTGACCTAAAAAGCTCATGCTTGAGCACCCAACTTTTACAAAGGGTGGAAGAAGGCTTTGCAAAAGCACAGAGAAGCACCTCAGGAGCTTCTCCAAAGAAGTCTCCAATCCCTCACTGAGCCATATCCTCCTCTCCACCCACCCAGCAGCATGGAAAGGCTGCTCCAGGGCAGGCATGTACCTTCCACTAGTGCTATTGGTGAGCATTACACAGCAGGCACAGCCAAGGAACCAACCATAATAAGAAACTAGAGCGATCTGACACGTCCTTCTAACTCCTAGGACTCATTTCAAGCTCTTCCCACTGACAGCCTCCTCCCCTGGAGCAGGCTGCAAAACATTTTGGAAGGTTTGGGCTCTCTGGAAAATGTTTGTATTTGTGTAGTGCTCAGTCTCCATAACCACAAGCTAATTGGAGTCTTTTGGTTTTTTAATGTTAATTTTAAGAACAGAGACTTAGCCATAGCTTCAGGGAGGGAAGGAAAACAAAAAAGTTAATTAGTTCCATAAATATTAACACAACTGATTCCTGTGATCTGGCAGAAGGCACTCACAACACGGAAATGCTCGATTTGCAGAAGGGAAGTAGAAGCACTGAAAACAGTGCAAGTTTCAGACGCTCATTTACTGCTTCTCAATTAATTGCATTTACTTTAATTAAAGTGGAACTTCCCACAGCTATTCTCACAGCCAGCACCACACTGCACAGACAAATTGTTAAAGCAACATTAAGCAGAGTAGATTTTTAACCTTTTTTTAAAAATTATTATTTAAGGCACCAATGTCTTTAGCTTTCAGTAGGATCCCCACTCCACAGTCTCCCAGAGACCACAGCAGGTCTCTGTTCCCTGTTTCAACCAATCCCCACAGCTGCTCACCACTGCTACAGAACTTGGTCAATCTGACTCCTGAAGTAAGATCCCACTGACTTTAATCCTGTAGACCAAAGGAAGAGAAAAACCCTCTAGCTTTAAGGTGAGTTGTTGGGAACTACAGAATCTGTTTGAGGTGTCCTGTAGACTGAGGTCATCTGACCTCACTGGAGAGGCTTCCCAGACCACAAACCGCTATTTCAGCTGCTCTCAAACACAGTGCAGTTTTCTAACATACTGTTACAAAACTCTCAGACACCAAATCTGCCCTTAAAAGGTGATCTGGCATTGTCAAGATAAAAGCAGGTCCTAATGATGCAGTTGAAACACCAAATCAATTTCAGCGGAACAGCAAGGAAGAAGGAATGTACAGTAATTTGCTACCTAAAGCAATTTACCCAGATAAGGTAGACTGCCATCTGTCACTTTATCACACTACCAGGGTGGCTAACCTTGGGCCTGGGGGAGAGGTAAAGAGTTTAATCCCTAGACAGCATTTTCCCTTCCCTGGGAACTTTTACTTTCTTGCAAATTTTGTTATTAGAGGTTTCAAACACTTTCATACACAATGTCAGAAGCAATTCCAGCTTATGGAGGGAAGCTTCCCCTTTGAGCTGAGACCTGCACATTCAGTCCTGGGACACATCCTTGACCTGTGCAGGTGACACAAGAGACACAGACACGTTGCAGAAGGTACGGGGTGGAGGGAGGGGCGAGCTAAAGCAAGAATTCCCAGCTCAAACACCACTCAAACAGCTGCTCCTCCCAAGGCAGCACCCACACACATCAGATATTTTCAAAGACGTTAAAATGGTTTGAGCCCTACACCAACAAGGGCATCACTGACAGCATCAGGGAGAGCATTTCACCACTCCCCAAATTCACACAGCCCAAAGCTTGGGCAGCTAATAACAAAGACAGATGGAGGAGGAACACCTCATCACTTGGGTCTAGCACAGCACACAGACATTTCCAGGGAAATTTCACACGCACGTTGGAGGTGCTGCAGCCACTCCCTGCCATCCTCAGCGTGTGGAGCAGCCCGTTTACACCCCTTCCCATCTGAGCAGTGTTACAGTGGGGAACAGATTGAGGAAGGCGTTCTGCACAAAACAAACACAAGACAGGCCTGACAACTGCCAGCACAGAATGAAAGGCTGAAGAAAAGCAACAGCAGCAGAACTGTGAGGATCCAGCACCTTTCCACACCAGCAATGTGAAGGACCAACACAAGCAGATTTCAAAATTCCCCAAGTATACATTAAGAAAAAGAGCAGATGTTTAGAACCAATATTCAGAAGAGATGCATTCATTAAAACAAACAGGCTTAATTTTTATTTTTGAATCCTTCAATTGCTAAACACCGCAGTATGCCAGAACAGTGGAAAAAAACCAAAACACAAAATCAAAACAGAGGAAAGATGACCAGGGATGAGGACAAAAGAGAAGGAACCATAATATTTAATGGCAATAAACATGCAGAAAGCCAATCAAAAGACAGGAACACACTACGGGACACAAAGATTGGCATCCTGTCAAGAGCTCCTGAAGAGTAATGGGGGCCTGGTCGTGGCTGCAAGTCTTCCACACTGGAGTGGATCCACTGCAGGGGTAACCACGAGTCTAGACACTGCAGGAACAGCAGTGCTGTCAGAGGAGAGGTCTTACAGGGGCTCTGTAACATTCTGGTACAACATGCATTAAAAAAACTCCAAAACTAGACAGCAAATCATATAGCATGAAGCTAATGCAGGACCACAATGCTAGCCAACCACAGCTTTTCTACGTCTCTTAGTGGCTACAAAAGGAGAACAGAATTGGACAAGTGGGTGCAGAGCCCAAGCAGAAGGAAGCAGATAAGGTGACCGACCCAGCAGATCTGGAACTCCAGAGCAGATGCTGAGGTGCAAACCAGAAGGGATCTGTCAGTGACTCTGCAAAGGGAAGCTTGGTAACAAAAGAAAGTCACAGAGAACCTCAGAAAGGAGGAAAGCAAGGCTGTACACAGCCTGCAGACCCCAGAAATTCACTGCTGTCAGTAAATTCTGGCTTAGTCTAATTTTATTATCTCCTATCTCCACATTTCTTCAGGAGAAGGGAATTCCCTCTTTGTCAGATGCTCAGTCATTTCCCTCCTCTGCGCCCCTCTGTGCCACTGACAGTGGCTCCTGTGCCACAAGATAGCCCCAGTCTTCAGAGCACCACCTCTGCTCAGGCTCATGACCTACCCTCACTCTATGCTCCACACTCTGGTATAGAATCACAGACCCACAGAGTGGCCTGGGTTGGAAGAAACCTGCAGAGAGCATGTACTTCAACCCCCTCTTTCATCTGTCACTATCCCAGGTTGCTCCAAGCCCCATCCAACCTGGCCTTGAACACTTCCAGGGATGGGACAGGCACAGCTTCTCTGGGTAAGCTGTGCCAGGGCCTCATCACTCTCATTGCAGAATTAAAAGTCTTTCTTTACGACCAATCCAACCTCAGAAATCAGAATGATTTTGCATCAGGTTTTTCAAACAATTACGAATGTGCTGTTGTTGCACTTTTGTTTTCTCAACAACACAGCCTGTCACCGTTCCCTTCTGGAGTAGCTGAAAATAAAGCAGGAAGCTATCTATCCAATTGTTCATATCATTCCACAACTGGTTCATCATCCACTCCAAAAAAAGACATTCACAGGCAACTGCTCGGCCAGAGCCATGCTTGAATAGGCCCTTGCTTCAAGGAGCAAACAGTGCCGAAGGAAAGCTAAAGAAAACAAAAAATGAGCAGCAGCAAGCCTGATTTGACAGGCCATTATTTCTGACTTGGTAGGAAACGTTTAATTCCCACGCTACAGAGGCTCACCCAAATGAGATTTATCCACTCACATGAGTCACAGAGGTCCCTGCGTGGATTAGATTATGGCAAAGCCTTTGGTTTACATTATGTCAGTGGCTAAGTAAACTATACTGACAGGAAGCAATCACTGAGCAAGAAAGTAACTCATGGTCTGAACTCCAGCATTCTCAGGGATGGCACTGGCTTTTGTTACCTACGTGCGTGTGGAAATCATCTGGAATCTGGCATTAAGCTGAGCTAATGATTAAAGACAAAAAGCAGAGCAGGGGAAAGCAGTTGCAGCAGGTCTGCTTCACAGCACAACACAGCTTAGAGCTACCATATTAAAATACTTTCCTTTTTAGACCACTGGCTTTTTATATCACACAATGCAAAACTCACCTACAATGAATTCCATTTTGGTGACATTTTTCATTACAGTTCCACCCTCTCCTTCTCATGCCACAAGGATTACTGATGCCAGAACAGCCTGTGCTGGTACCTCACATTAATCACAAGCACTCTGAATCAGCCTTGTATCTAAAGGATGCAACATTACCATGAGTAGCGGATACTTCCACAGGGCACCCTGCCTCAACCAGATGCACCAACAATGCTCAGAAATACACAGAAAAACCAGGTCTTCAGCTGACAAGAACCAACACCACCAGTTTATCGTCCCAGAAGAAGGGGCCTCGTTCCTTTCAGCCCCAGCACACACAAGCGCTTCTGTTAACTGAGATAACCTGCTAGAGACTCTGGGCTTTCCAATTTACACATCGTGTTTCTCCCCATTCCCTCAAAACCACCACAGCCAAAAGAGCAGAAAAAGCTGGTCACTTACAAACTGAGGAAAACTATGAGGAAAAAATTGTAGAGAGGAGTGTCCTCTCTTGTTGGTAACCACAGGCAACAGCCCTCAAGCCCCAGCACAACGGTGGATTGGCTTCCTACAGGACTGCAGCCCTTCGGCTCTGACACACCAAACAGCTGTTCCAGGGGAAGCACTTTATCCCATGGAAGTAACCATGCTCTGCTGTTGGTTAGTTGGCCCCTGCGATGGTGCACATAGCATCAAAGAGCTGCTTACACCATGGATTTATTTACAGAGCGTAACAATGCTCTCCGTGTTCTCTTTTCCTCCTGCTTCCCAACAGCCAATTGGCTTTTCTGACCACTGTCGAGCTCCAAGCTGACATCTTCTAAAATCTAATCCAATTCCAAGATCTTCCTCAGACTAGGTTTTATTTGGGAGAGTTACAGCATAAGGCCAGATCGAAACCTAAAATACAGAGATACCAGCAATCTTGGTCAATATGAATAATTCTATGTGAGATATACACACACACGTAGGACAAATACCTGTTTTCCCAACTACCACACAGCAGCCTTGACAGAAAAAAAAAAATCTTCTTTAGCTGTGAAAAGCACAGGAGAAAGTGAGCCCACCTACAGTCTGCCAACTTGACCTTCTCAGAGCTTGAAAAGCAAGTGGGAGAGAAGCACGCTTTTGTCTTGTCATTAAATCTTAAAATAGTAATGTGTAGGAGAATCCTACTCTCCTGCCCCATGCACCAAGCTGAGAGGGAAAGGGAGGAAGAGGTGGAGGGAGGGTTAGAGTCAAGTTGAATTTCCTGCTGAACAGGCTCTGAGCTGACCAGAGATGCCAGGAGACAAAGCATGTTTGCCTAAAATCTCTTTTCTAACTCCAGGGTGTCTGCCATTGTATGCACAGCCTCGTTACAGTTCACTGAATTAACACAAAAAAAAATGAACCGATTTCCATAATGAAAAAGCCTCTACATGGCTCCAGAGTGCAGCAACAAGAAAGGGCACAATAGCTTGGGAAGATGTAAAAAAATAGTATCACTTTTTGCCTCGTTGAATTGCAGTTTTGAGCCCCCAAATGAACAGTTATTTTTAGCTGATCATCTGGAAAGCGTGCGGGAGCACAAAGCATCGGGGTCAGCATGGCTGTCTGCAGGAAGCCAGCACGTACCCTGGAGAGAGGCAGCCAGGCACTGCACATCTGCATCATCAGCACTGCACGGGGACCAGCAGCATGGCTCTATTTATAACTCAGACATGTACAGCTGTAGCCTGCAACGAAAGGCTGGGACTGCAGGCTGCCAGCTCCCAACAACAAGCTGTCTGATTTAATCAAAGAGATGGCAATGTGCACATGCACACATAGATTCATACATGTCCTTTTCCCAGGACAGTTACCAACAATGAGCACAGTGTTTCAAAAACAGTATGTTTCACCAAGGTTTCTGCACAGAGAGCAGGCAAATGTGTCCTCACACAACCTCCCCACTTCCTTACTCTGTGCCCAAATGTGGCTGATGGGCAGCTCACCGCTGCTCAGGCAACCACTAGCCCTTGTGTGATTGATTTGTTTGTAGCCCTGGATAGGAAAACAAATTCACACGAAGAGAAGAAATTAATGTAGTTTGCAAATAAGGTATTTGGGAGTCACACTCATCTTCTGCATCAGGACAGCTTGCTGTGCTACCAGGTTCTGTCTGGTAGTTTGTTCCTTCTGGGATTTTTTTAAACATTTACACACAGTTTGTGGGGGTTTGGGATTCAAGTTTCAGAGAAATTTTTTGAGTCCTTGCAGACATTTAGAAGTGAAAACTGCTTTCAGATCCAAAGCTCTGTCTCACAATAAGCAGTCGAAGGGAGCATTTCCTTTTTGTGGAACTGGAAATCAAAGGGCTCCCTCACGTACTCCCTCTTGCCACTTTCATTTTCCATACTCCCGGTGAGTTAAGATTCTCCTGCCCAGGAATCCTCGAGCCACGGACCCCACAACAGCCAAAGGACAGGAGAAGACTTGCTACAGTCAGCCTGCTGTGAGTGAAGCACTGTTGGTACACAATGAGAACCTGCTGACAAAATACTGGGTTACCAATGGCAGCTGCTGGTGAGGCGAAAGCAGCCACATAGGAAGCCCAGAGATCAGGTCACAGCCTGGGCTCTGCTGTGCTCTCAGCCCTGGCAGTCTTTGGCTGCAGGAGGACATCCCACAGATAGCCTGAAGCTAGTTCCCCACCTAGGGATCACTAAGTACATCCATGCAGAAGCCCAAACAAAAACAAACCTCTTCTAAAAGCCTTCACAAGAAGCAGTGTTTGCATTGTAGTTCCCTGAGCTTCCTGGGATAGCCACTAAAAACCACCGCAAAATACAGTCCCCAGCGTCTTTGCTCACAACCTAACGTACCACTCATTCAAAATATAACAAACCTGTTCTGGAGGAAATGATGCTTCTGGAGTCCAAGTCAAGCTTCTTTACTAGGGTTTCAGGGTCAATCTTCAGCCCAGAAAATACACCAGAAGATGAGAAGTCCCAGTCCTTATCCAAAAGAAACATAAAGCAGGAATCAGTACATATACCACCAGGCAGTATTTGTTTAAAAAGTTAAAAACTCAAACCCAGCACCATCAAGACAGTACCAGTCGTAGTGAGCAGGTGTCTCTCTTGAGCAGGCAAGGGCAGGGAAGGTACCCTACTGTCCTGCTCCTCCCTGCCTCTTCCACACAGAATGAAGTTTCACAAAGTCTGTTCTGTTCCTAACAGACTCCGGCCTCAACTCAACCTCACCTCACTCAAGTGCACTCACTCCCAGGAGAGCTGTGGACAGCATCCTTAGGAAAAGACAGATTAATAACAGGTAGAGAACAATACAGATAAGCAACAAATGAGCAGATTAGGGGATTAAAGCCTAAATCAATGGACATTAAGCAGATTCAGTAACTACTAGCAACTCACCAAATCTTCAGCATCGTGCTTTAAGCATGCAATGCCTCCCTAAGTCCTAAAATCTGCAGTAGCTACTCTGGTTGGATTAGCAAAATTTATTACTTTAGCGAACAGTATCTATCATCACCAACACATAACTTCACAGTGGTATAAATGCAGCTGTATTTGGCACAGGCAATTCCTCTGTTCTCACAAGGAAATCTTAGGCTTTAATAAAAAACATTTACTGGTGTTGTGTCCTTGCTGTGAGGGGGCTGGGGGAGGCACCTGAACTGTGTATTCAAATCACAGCTGGGGAAACCAGGATATCCTAAATAATTCTGTCTCAACTAACAGCTCCTCTCCACCTGCCCAAACCTAAAATTGAAGAGAGGCACTGGAAGAGCCCCTCCTCTCCCAACGCTTATTGATAACGATCCCCACTGCTGCACCCCACGGCAAGTGACCCCACGGCACTGCAGCACAGGCACTCTGACTCCAGCGGCAGCAGCAGTGCTAGGACACGTGTGTCACCACCCTACGTGGGGTGGGAACACCAGGGAGCTGCCACGGCACAGCTGCTGGTCCGAACTAGTGATACTGGCAGTGGAGCAGCACGCTGGGACTGCCGTGGTGCACAGGGCTGGAGCAGCTCCAGGCTCCCTCGTGTCACCTCGCTGCCGTGCCCGTGCCACACGCTCCCACGGGGGACGGGAGCGTGGGGAGCAGCAGCTGCCCAGCAGCACCGGGGGTTCAGCAGGGCTTTCCCTGCCACGAGGGACGCGGCCTGCGCCATCCTGTCAGCCACCACCGCCGCATCACCACGGCCGGGCCCGGAGGCACCCACGGACACCCCCGGGGCCCTGCAGCCAGGACAGACCCACAGCAGCTCGGCTAGGGCTGGGGGTGTGCGGGGACCGGCCCTTTCTGCAGGGGGAAGGNGCCCGCGGCGGGGCCGGGGCCGGGGCCGGGCCCGGGCTCGGGGAGCGCAGGCAGCTCCCGGGGGGGCCAGGGCCGGGGGGCGGCGCGGTGCAGCCGTGGGCGCTTGGCCTTGCCCACCATGGCGGTGCGGGCCGGAAGAGGCTGGGCCGGGCGGGACCTTCCGGCAGTGCCCGTAGCGCGACCCGGGAAATTCGGCTTCCTCCCTTGCACGGGCGGAGCTGAGAAGCGGCTTTCCGGCAGCCCGAGCGGGCCCGCCCCGCCTGCTCACTCGGGAGCGCAAGGGCCGCAGGGCCAACCGCAGGCCTGTGCCGGCAGCCTCTCTGCTGGGCAGCCCGCGGACTATCGCCCTCTGCTTACTTGCCTTCTGGTCAATTGCAGCCTGCCCAAGGTGGTTCTGGGAACAGCCTGAGGGTGTTCAGTGTGCTTAGGTTAAACCCAGACACTGCACAGTTAAGTGTACGCCCCTGTGAGAGCTGAGAGCTCTTGGTAGCGTTGGAAATGATACAACTTTCCTAGAATAATGTTTAGTTAGTTGTTTCAGTTACTTGTAAGCAGCGCCGACTTTTAAGTTTCTTCGCAGAAACACTCCTACTGTTACTTGATCATTAAATCACCGAAACTTTTAGTTGGTTAACCCTGACAAGTTTCAATAACCAGAGCCAAGGGGAGTTGAAGATTGGATATCTGGGATCTTAAATTTATGGCCCTTCAAGTATGTTGGAGTAACGAGAAGACATCGGAAGAGATTAAGGCCTGGAAAGTTGGAGACTCCCTCTCTGAGAAAAAGATGATAAGAGGACTAAATAACATGGACCAAATTAGCATAAAGAGCGAGAAATCAATAAGCAATAAAAGATAGAATACTAAATAATGAAGATAATTATGTAATTTAGAAAAAGGAACATTAATTTCTATGATGTATTATATATATTATATATTTTATATTTTTTTATAT